>JAZHYW010042110.1:0-71908 GCA_037355805.1 Ixodes ricinus | reverse complement strand
GTGAGTAAACCATTTCGCAATGGAATTTGTCATTGCCTTAGAAGTCTGGTTGTAATTATTCATTATTATTTCAAAAAACTACATTCTCCAATCAGAGACGTCATAGAAGTGGACAAAATGAGGGGAAAAGAAACACAATTCTTTAACGTCCGAACGGGCACAAAGCAACGGCGTAAGGCATGAAGCAACAAAGTAACGTCGATAAAGCGCCAAAATACAAGAATGAAAAAAAAAAAAAAGAACATATAAAACACGAACACAGCAATTTAACCATTAAGAACACTAATTCGACGATTGACAAAATGCAATGAATCCAATGAATTAACTATTTTGTTATCTGGTAACGGATATTCCATTCACGTACGGTTCTCAGAAAATACGCATAACTTAAAAGCGTCTATTCTGGTTCAGCGAAAGCCTAGCTGTTCCGATTCCTGGATGGGTATTTAAAAACACCGCGCGATGTGTAATGTATAATGATCTGTCCAGGTTTACGTGACAACGACTAAGGTTGAATAATGAATATAAATTTTTATCTCTCTACCTTGCATCTTATAGTTATAACGTAAGCAAACCCGCCTGCTCATAATAAAACAAAACTAAATCATGACGACTTTTTTTTTGTGAAAGCAAAACGGTGTGTTTTTTGTATATCTTCAAGTGAAGAAATTTTTTTTTTTTTTGCAGTGTGCATACAATTTCAGGGTATTCAAGAGTCGAAAGAACAAATGTTTTGTATGCGATCACTTTAACCTCTGCTGTGGCCTGTTTGAAATTCTGTCGACGAAGGTGCCAAACCTTAGGCAGCGCTTTGCGTGCTATGTAGTTTACATGCGCATTCTAACGTGAATCTTTGCTCATGTGCACACCCAGGTAAATGTGACGATTATTACAAAAACCGCTTGGTGCTATCCCACAAAATCTTTTGCAAAGGGGTGACCAAAGTTTACTCCCTCGGACTGGTAAAGCCTATGAGCAGCCGCTCACCATCAAGTGAGACGGAGCATTCTGCAGCAAGCGAGTTGGGTACAGGTAACGAGTGGAGAACTCGCTTGGTGATTCGCAGTATATACTCCTCGCATAGTCCAGATAAAGCCACAAGTTCTGGCTTTATCTGGACGTGGAAGACCGAGGAGCATGCCTCCGGGGATGATAATAGGTACAGCATGTTCCCCTCTTTCCGCCTGATGACGCCATATAAGTGTCATGCTGCAGAGCCGTGTAGACCCTTTTCATGCCAAACGCCACCAGGCGGTGCTGCAGTTTTTGACGTCCCAGAGAACTTCCGGATCATAAAAAGAGAGAACAAAGCCAACCCTAACACCGCTGCTTGAATTGTCGATGAAACGTTTAACCACCCATTTTCCAGGTCAGCGTTTCTCAATGGGGTCATGGATCCTTTGGGTCGTGAAGGCATCTGCGAAGAAGCCCTCTCATCAGTCAAGTCCGGCAATAAAAGTTGTACTTTTTCAGATTCAGAAGGAACGTTCCACTTTTCAGGTGAGTCTTCTCGTGTGCATGTCATTGAGAAACGTCTATTTCACACTATCCCTTAGCTATATTTATATATTAAATCAATATCATAATTAACCTATACCTTTCTTTTACCCTCACCACGAACGAGGTCCTCCATCATATCCGCCGATCCACAAAGGGTCCGCGAACCATCAATGGTTGAGAACCACTGCTCCAGGTGAACGCCAAGAAAACGAAAAGCGCGAGATTTGTTAAAAGTTTTCGAATATTCTTGTAAACCAACTTGCCTCCTCCAAGAGACTAAATTGTCCAGTCGAGGGCCCTCCGCTGAAATCTCCAACTTCGATGTGCGTGTAGCATTTAGTTTCTAGCACTGCGTGTCAAAAGCAAGCTCGACAGGCTTGCAAAGATGGAGCTACCGGAAGTCGCTTGGGAGGCAGGAGGCAGTCATGTTTGTAAACAGCAAAGGGTCTACATGGAGAGTGTCTGGTCAAAGGGGAGGAGCCGGCAAGAGCCGAAGTGGAGCGGCAGAGGGAGCCAGCGGTGCCGACCTTCCCGATAAATTCAGAGTAAAATATGTGAGATGATCCTGAATAAAATGCATTTGTTCTTTTAAGAGATTGATAGAAATGGGGAGTTCTAGGGAGCTGTGTGCGTTTACTGAGCCAAAAAAGGTGACATTGACGAGAAGCATTTCCTGAAACGTGAGGTAAAACTGCCAACGTGGAATGCGCGTTCGGCGATTATAAGGTCAAAACTCCCACGGAGCCGAATCCGCAGTTTTTAGCGTCCACTTCGTCGTGGACGCGGTCGCGTCCGCGAGTGCAATCAAAAGAAAGATCGAGTGCATTCTGAAGTGCCGCTGTGACGACAACGTCACGTGCTTTGCCCTTTCAGTTACGAAGAGTCGCAAATTTCAACTCTAGCGTGCTGAAATGAAATACTCGAACATATCCTTTTCTAGAGATTATAGTTGTAGGGTATTCGTTAAGCTCATTGCCTCCGCTATGGGAATACTGTGTAGCTAGCGGTTGGTCCCAAAAGCTTTCCCTCATCGCGCCCAAGGTCATCAAAAGAATTTCGGCCAATGGCGTGCACCTATTTTTGCTCCATTCCTACCAATTAACGACCAAACTCTCTACCATATGCGGCTCTGTCATGCTGTTGCCTGCCGTGATCCTGGCGGCGGCACAGCAACGCAGGTGACTGCGGCAGACACCTGTTGCCCAGCCGGTGGCTCACCGGCTCGACAGTGCGTGGAAGCTTGGGCTGTTAGGAGTTCGGAGGCCACGACGACAGCTACGCTCGCGTTCGCTCCTACCTTTTTTTTTTTTTTTTGCCGAAATTGTTACGATTAACTGTTAGGATCGCGACATTCGACAGCACGAGAGACCGGCTTCCGTGACGTTACCGTGTTGACATTTCGGGACGACTTTCGATGCATACCGGGTGGTATATACGGCAAGTAAGTGTTCTAAAATGCGTCTTCGCTCATCGGAACGCAAGAGGAGCATTCCAATCAGAGGGCCGCATAGAGAACGCGTAGGAACCGCTCGATGACGAAGCATCCAAGAACGCGTCGTCATTGGTTGAGGTCGGGGGAAAACAAAAGCACGTGGTGCATTTGTTGGGGGGGGGGGGTTAAACAAACGCACGAGGTGTGCCAAGAGCAGACGAACTTGCAGGCCGTATAAACATTCCGCAGCTCGGAGCACGTGGAGCGAAAGCTCCGCTGCAGAACCCAGGGATCCTGGGTTCAATCCCCACCCTCCCCGTTTCCATATAGATGAGCATTGTATACAGGCGTGCCGTCGTGAGTCAATATACTGCGTGATGCGCCTTAAAGTCACCAGGTTAGAGGTTGTACTGCACTGGCTGAATTGCTCATGAACAGCGTAAACCAGTGCATCGTCACACGCCAAAGGCAGGGTCACCTTACGCTGTATAAACACTAACGCCACATTTGTTTTATTGGGCGGTATACAGAGCGCCAAAGACACCGGTCGGAGAAGCGTTTCATGCAGGCACCGTACCCTCACAGGATCCCATTGTAAGCCCAGCTACCCTGAGTCGTACTTTGTTGCTTCTTCGACGACACTGCTGCAATGCATGGGCGCTGCAGGACGCTGAGCACACCTGTTGGAGACGCGTTCCAGAAGGTGTCAAATTCAAGACGCTCTTTGCAGACAATTCTTAAGCACTCTAACCTGATTTTTAAAGTATGAAATGACTCTTATCGCAACCCGTAAATCCCAGGATTTTGATCGTCTGTCCGTCCATTTGTTCGTGCATTTCAAGCTAAATTTAGCGGGGATATTGATATCATGAGGCCCATACACGAATTCAGTTTCTCAACTAAATTTAGCGAGAAAATCGATGTATATTTTCCGGCTATACAAACCTTTCAGTTTCTCCGCTAAATTTAGCGGAACAATTGACGTCACGTGACCGATACATCAATTCAGTTTTCCCGCAAAATTTGGCGGGAAAGTGGCGTTGCGCGGCCTATGCTTCGGAAATTTACGGCATGTGGCCAATACGCCAACACAGTTTCCCCGCGAAATTTAGCGCGAAAATTCACGTCTCGTGACCTGAACGTGAATCCAGTTTCCCCGCTACATTTAGCGGGAAAAATTGACATCACGTGACCTACACAAACCTTTCAGTTCGCCCCCCCTCCCCCTAAATATAGCGGGAAAATACTCATCACGTGACACACCAATTGCCTTACGAATTCCCCATAGCGGATTTCATGCATTGTAGGACCTTAAAGCTAAAAGTAGCTGCTTTTTCTTTTTTTCTTTTTTGCTGTGAAGTACGCTGCTCTAGATGAAGAGAACACTCCCACCACGCCCCTCCCCTACTGCCTGTACGGTTTCATGGAGAGGGCTACATCCATGTCACCCGTGGAACGAAATTCAAAACGCGCTACGCTTTGCACCGAACAACATGTCACTTACTGTTACGCAATGATCCTCTAATCGATGAATCGCTTACCTGAAAGAAAACAAAACAAAAAGCTATTACGCAAAAAAATGGTGAGTGAGGTGTGGCGCACTACCGACTTCAAGGGTATGTTACGAAATTCAAAATAAACCAGCAAAAGAAATACTAGTACATCAGTAAGAAAGTCGGCGTTCCATTAAGCAAAGCCTGACTTCGCGAGAGCCTGAGAAAAAGAAGGTGCCACCACCACATTAGTAACGTAGTGACAGGATACGAGCTCATTTACACTTTAATGAGGTTGGCCCACACCTCCGACGAAGGGGTGCCCACTTTTGGTCCAAAGGTAAGGCCCACGACAGAAACAGACCAGCCAGGAGAAGCCAACAAGAATCGCAGACGAAGATGACTTGCAAGTTGGATCATCACGGATTCAGACCACGTTCGAAGGCGACTGTCCGACCGAGGAACGCTTCCTTTGACGGCGTAGCATGCAGAGTCGCCAGGTGGGTAGACGTGATGTTCTAGCCGGGTGAGCAAGCTCGTTTCACTTCTCGAGCGGATATCGCCTTCTCAAGACGCATCGATCACGTCTCTCGGTCGACGCAAATCCTCGGACTGAATGATGCATCGGCAAGGGCGGATTCAGGGAATGTCTTTCGCACTCCGCGACGCCTCTCTCTCTCTCTCTCTCTCTCTTGTTTTCGTCTTCTTCTAAAGTCATTCTGCCTTTTTTTTCCTTTTCGTGTAAACGGTTTGCTCTTTCTTTTCTCCTCTCTCTCTGTTCCCGGTGACGTGTTGTTTTCAGGCGAATGAGGTAATTACAATTATCATAATAGCAGATCATTCCTTGATTTGGCATAACTGGTTCAAAACCCGACTTACGTATCATGTGTGTACAGTCCAGGCTATTGGGGAGTGAGTGCTGCGTACCAGAACAAAGACCGGATTGCAAAGCCTATTACATTGTTCCATCTAAGATCTACGAACTTATAAAAAGAATATTCACATAGAACGCGTCAATCAAACGGCCATAAGGCGCAATGTTAATTAAAGAAAAGCTGAAACACTTATTGAAAAAAAACGAGTTAGAGGTGAATTTTGGCGTATTTTTATCCGGTGAATCTGAATATCACGTTCGTTTTCACCGAAGATGTAATTAAACGCGAGAAAACACGGAAAACCTCCGACTATTCGTGACGTCATAGCGCTAGGATCTTTGAAGCCGCCGGCGCGTGTCGCTCTTGTGGGCACGCGTGCAATTGCAAGCTTGCCAGTTATATTATTCCGCCCCGACGCCGGTCGTGAAGTCTCTTTCTGAAATTCTTGAAAATAGCATGAGGTGCGCGTGCATAGCTTGCCAGGCGCTGAAGATGCGCCACACGCAGGGATTTCGAAAACTCCTAATATTACGTCACGCCCCGAGAAGGCGGGGCTTCGGAGAGTACTTTAAAAATGAATTTCTGCAGCATCCGTACACCAAGTTGAAAAATAATCTCGATATTCGTGATCCTGGTGGCTAAACGAAGACGATTTATGTGTTTTTCCTCAAATACTAAACCGCTTCAGTTTCCTCTTAAGAATATAGTTTTAGAGTACCTTGAATTGTGAACTTCTATTACAAATGTTGCTGACTTTGCGGTTTTAATGATCTTCTAATGCGCTGTTTTGTGTGTGTCTGTGCCTGATTTTGTTTAATTTCGATGGATTTACCTGCTGACAAAGCCGTGTTATCTTAGAGAGGTCAAGGTCTTGTCAAGCTACACTTTGTAACTTGTTTTTTTTTTCTGTCTCCATGAATACTGGAGTCAATGCAATTGACTATTGAATGGCTATTTATTTGGCGTGTCCATAATTTTCTAGAGCATCAAAAATTCCATCTCAGTTCACTGAGAGGCTCTGCCACTCTGCTATCAGAAGCAGGCACGCAGCCAGGGGGGGGGGGGGGGCGCGCGGGCCTCGCCCCCTCACCCCCCTCCCCCTTCGAAATTTCTCCATTTTGCTGGGACCCTCCTCTCCCATCCCCTCATACAGCATTTTGTCATGACGCCCCCCCCCCCCCCGAAACAAAATCCTGGCTACGTGCCTGATCAGAAGTTCCTGCATTGATAGTGCGTCACACTGCGATGCCCCAAGAATGCCAATAACTGGCATTTCTTTTCTAAGTTTGGTTCAGCGCTTCAATTGTCACACAGCCCTGGTGTAGCAGAAGGGCGTCCACCGCTCCCTTTTGTTTCCACCGAGACCGTATGACCATCGAAAATCGGTACGAACCGTCCTTCTCATTTGGCCAAAATAATTAAATACCAAATATTTTGTGTAGCACCGTAAGTCCATCTTAGTACATTGTGTACTAAGCGACTTTCAAGAGCGACGCCAGTGTTTATTACCCTCGAAACAAACATCGGGCTTTTGAAATGAGTTTGAATGGTATATTGTTTATGGCCGGTTTTCAAGCCTGTAAAGCGCCACACAATGCTGTAACAAAAGTATAATAATACCACGTTCTGCTGTCTTCACCAAATACTGTCTACCTCGGCGACAATCAAACTATACTTACCTTTTCGCTCAGTAATCCGAAACCATCTCCAGCCCGTTGTTATAATTGCTATGTACTCGTGTTTCCGCAAAAAAAAAACATTTCGTCTCAATGCTGGGAGGAGTTATGTAATCACGTTATTACTACGAATTATATGACAAGGCCATCACTACAGGTTACCTAATCACGTAATCATATGTTACGTGATCATGTAATCAACATAGACTACGTGGTCATGTAATCACTATTGATCGCATCAGCTATAGTGATGGTGCGACGTCCTCTGTCTCTGGACTTTATTCGTATTATTAAAATGCACTTACTGTCTCGCTTGTGTCTTTGTGCTGCGCACAGAGGCAATTAGTGCCACAATCAGAGTCTTTTCTTAAGTGGCTCCGCTCCGTTATTTCATCCATATACGTCCGGTACTCAATGAGTATAGATGACAGGACACCAACGGATGAGGATGTTTATAGCACGCAAACTATTTGAGGTCATCTAAGTTTAAAACAATGACGTAAATGTTGGGTGAAGATGCACTCTAAGAAATTCCTCCGCGTCTACTTACCCGCAAAATACTCAAAGAGTCAATCTCTGCGATCTACGAAATCAGCTCAGTGAATGACGAGGCGGAACATCCGTTTAGACCTCAAAATCAAGTCTGCGCAGTGTCATTAAGCAATGCAAAGCGTCATGCTTGCATTGCGTAATGCCACAGCGCAGACTTAGTTTTGAGGTCTAAACGGATGTTCCCCCATCATTCGCGGAGCTGATTTCGCAGATCGCAGAAGTTGACTCTTCGAGTGTTTCGCGGGTGAAGTAGACGGGCATGGCATTTCTTAGAGTGTAGACTCCAAGAAAGCGTCGTACATGTGCCCTACTAACAGAGTTTGCTATAGTGAACCGTTGTATGGATGTCATAGTTCGGGTCCTCTGGCCCCCTATATTTAAGACATAATATAAGCGTGGTCAAAGATTCCAGACGATAGTCACAAATCCAGGCCTTCCAGAAGACATCGAAACCCCCACAGAAAAGTTCAGGAATGGAGTCGTGGGGTCCTTTATGACTGAGCTAGGAAGAACGCGCCACCACACCGCCACCGTCTCCACACTGCGGACATGGCCGCATACATCCGCAGAGAAGCATCCGGATATCCCACACACTCGAGCAACGACTCGGACGCCGAAAAGCAAGAACCTCGGGTAGATGACCACGAAAGAACCTCCGCGGGGCGACGCGAGGTATACGGATGGGTGTACCGGACGGGCGCCCTGCTGCGACTCGTCCGCTCGCTCATCTCGATGTAGAGAGTCTCCGTGAGGCGGACTTCTTGGCGGTGCGGATCGGCGCGTGAAAGCTCGGACTGCTCGGACCTTTTCGCGCAGAGCCGCCGTGGCGATCCTTCCCAAATTACCGCAAGCGCCGATCCATCACCAAAGAAGGACTGGCCTCGGAGGTGTCGGGGATATTATCGATGCCCGCGGATGAAGCATATAGTATGCGTGTGCTTGCGCTCGCGATCGCGCGCGCGCGGTTTGTGCGTTTTCGTTTTAAAAAAGTTTCGACCGTCTTGTCTTCTTTCTTTTCTCCGATGGTTCGTATACAAAGAGATATTTTATTTATTTTTTTGTTTCGGGTGGCCCAACACCTGTGGTGTCTATCCCTATCTGGTAGGTACGACAGATCTACAGAGACCGAATGTTCTGTATTCTAATATTTTTGTCTTCTGGTTAAGTTTTTGAATGCCGCCACCACATGACTGAGCATGGAAAGTGTGTGTGTGTGGGGGGGGGGGGGGATATGACGTGAAAAGCAAGTTTAGAAAACGAAGAATGAAAGAAGAAAGAAAGGTCCATAGGAGGAAACAGGAGGAGAGAGTGCGAGATCGATAGAAGAAAGTGCGTGGGAATCAGAAAGACTCGTCGCCCAAATAAGAGCAAAATGCCTCCTGTTGCGAATTTAGGGTGTGGGACCTCGCTAATTATGAACAGCACCTGTTTCGATCCTCCGTTCATGAAGCGGAGTCGAGGCTGTGGGTGGGTACGTCGTACGTATAAATGCGTTCCAGTGCTCTGCGTGTTATTATGATTGCTAAGCCGCTGAAAATGGCGTACACCCAAGTGGCCACACATAAAAGATACAACTCTAAATACCTTTTCTTAAGTTGGAGGAGTCGTTTTGGACGCCAGGAGAGTATTATTGCCAAAACGTACATACGTTGCAGATAATCTCACGCGTACATACGTATATTACGTTCCTCGCACGTCAAATCCACTTGCAGGTGTATTGCAGTCACCGACAACTCAAGAATCGCAGGGGTGTGGCTTATGAAGTCGACGCTTCTCGCTTTCCGATTGGTTTTTCGGCGCTCTTATCGGCAAACGCAGCGATCTGATTGGCTGAGGATCGACAACGAGATGCTTCGGGACTCGCCACGGACTTGCGTTTCTCGAGAATCGTCAGCGGCTCTGGAATTTAGAGTCGCTGACTCTGAATTCCGAGTTGTCAGTCAGCGCGGTTCGTTTAAAGTTTTCTTTTCTTTTTTGTGTGTAAAGAGTGAGTGTACTTTTGCAGTAGTGCGCTGTAGTGTGTGGCAATACGTAAATATCTGTACGGCTATTCGCCTTGAAATAAAGCACGCCACGAATGTTTTGAAGTCCTTTTCGAGATATCGGTATATAGCCTCATTAAAAACACGTCCACGACTGGCGGGGACACGAAACATCATACTTTGCCGAGGAACACCCAGCTGTTCATTCCGGAAACACGCGCAGCGAGATCATCGTGTTACTTCCTCATTCTGCTTGGGTGGAATGGAGGAGCCGACACACGATACCACCGAACCGCGTAAACACCAACCGACCCTCTGTTCGTTTGAAGGCCAAAGATGTCCAACTTCACCGGACCCAGTCTCAGCGGCCATAATTATATCCGAAACCCGCCATCGGTCCAGCTTCCCGCTTTTGTAACGGCAAGAGACATCGAACATCATCATCGCTAAGCCGAGGAAAAGGTCCCCCCTTTACCTCATCGGACACCTATAGCTCGCTGTAACCGGAGACTCGGTCAAATGACCTCGTTATAGACCGAGCAGCGAATTCTTGTCGTCGTCGGGATCTACACCCTTTTCTGACAGGCGGGGGAGAAAGCCTGCTACGCCCATGGAATGGACAGTTCCTGGTCACACGGGCTTTTCTGGACAACCCTTCCCCCTCTTCCCTACCTCCCGATTGTCTATAAAACTCCTTTGGGTTTCCCTTTCCAGTTGTCTCATCACCCCTCCTCTTTACAACCATCGTTTCATCCTTCTATCTTTTTCTGCCATGGGGTTCTGAGGAAGGGTTTAAAGTCGTCTGTTATTACCCTTTTCCCGGCTTCTCTTCTTACCCCTTGTAAGAAGGGCAGAAGGGGAAAAGGGGGAGGGACATTAGTCCCAATTAGTCGAGGATTTGGGGAGAATCTAATTGGACATGGGAGAACCTCCCGTGGGTCTGGAAGCCACAGATTTGGCGCTTCGATCCCGGTGTTGGTTTTTCTTTGTTGGATCAGGCGGAGAACTCTCTGCCAGCTTGTCCTTCTTTGGCTCTCCGGAATCGTTCGATGACGAGTTAGTGACGGGCCGACGAAATAATACATAAGGCGAATCGGTATTGAAGTCAGTATGTAGATTGCTACTTGATTGTTTGGTGGCATGCTGCTTCTATTAAATAATTTACTCATTATATTCTGGTGCTGCGGGTGCTTCGCTCTTCAGCATTCGCATACATCGTGAACCTGACAGTTAAATCTTCAGATTCAGGATTGAACTAAGGAACACGTACACATGCATGCCACTTCTCTTTTATCAATATGTATAATGCGGATACGGTGTCCACGTCGACTTCTTTTCCTTCCATACCGCTTTTAATATTTCAGAATCACATCGACCTGGCCTGTGTTGCGGCACAAGTGTTTATTTGTTTTACAGGGATATTACAGAGAGTTGGTAGTTGGGCATTTCGCGGTTTCGCGCTGGCGACCGCGCTCCATATCGACGCGGGCCATTTTCGGCGCTCATTTAAAACATTTCACGGGCCGACGGCAACAAGTCAAATGCCCAAGAAGATAACATGAAGGGTCAATAAAACAACCCCCTCCTGGCAATCTGACAGTGCACTGGGATAGGTGGCCATTTGACCGAGTGGAGTAAAATGAGGGACGCGATATTTTCACGTGACATCCCTGTGGCGGTGATGATAATGACAACAACTAAAATCTTGATTGTGGTCTTAAATGAATCCTTTTTGGAAATAAACCGTTTGAGAAAGCTGAGATAGCATTCTTAACGGCATTTAAAAATATTTAAAAAAAGTGTCGTTTATATCGCGTAAGTGCGAGTCTAAATAGTTCAATAAAAATGAAATTTAATGATGACGATGGCAGGTCGTATGGAAATTCTGGTGCTACGTGTGAACGCGGGCGGCGGCCCGTGTTGCTGGAGTTGCGCGACGTCAAGTTGCTCGGGGAAATTGCCCCATCTGAACCGGGCCTTAGCGGCTCCGACGTCGCACCTCGGCTATCGCTGTGTTTCACCTTGCGGAGTGCGTAAGCGTTTACAATTTGTTTCCCGCGTGAAGCAGGAATGGGCGTCGTGCGTCATCACCACGTGTCTAGAGGGTCGCTACACACCAACTCAACCCTTTGACGTCATCCCACTGAGGTGGCGCTGCAGTCGGCACTGCGCATGCGCAGAAGCTTCCTCTCACTCGAATCTGGTTTGTGCGCACGCGCGATGCCGAGACCAGGTGTGGGCAAACGCGCGCTTGTTTGTAAACAGCGTGCTGGTATATCCATAGAGACTGCCATGGGGCACATCGCATAAATATCCTGGTAGCTATGACTGCAAGGATTTTTGTTTCGTAGTAAGAATGGACTGGTGAAGAAATTAATTATTGCGGCTGAGCACCATGCATCTGGTGGCGCTTGCGCCACCAGATGCACGATGCACCACCGAACAACGGCGTCACCGTTCCCTCAAAGCACGCGATGATTGAAAAGTGGGGTTTGGCGTTCATATCGAAGCCGGCAGCGGAATTTCACCAGTGCGTGGCTACTGAAAAACGAGGCTGTGAAAGCCATGGCTAGGACTGTAATGACGCTCTGTAATAAACGGTAAATTATTTCGCTCTCAAACGAGTAATGTGATCCGCAGCTTTGTAGGGCTCGCCAGTTTGGAAACACCATTCGTTGTATCATTTCTATATATTTTTTAAAGCAGTGCAGCTTTTTGTCAGGCTGACCCTGCAGGTAAGCCTTAAACACAAACGTCTTAATTAAAAAATAAAAAAAAGAATTCCAGCGTAAGATTGAAATGCAAAAAAAAGGTAATATTTCTTTTTAATTATTTATTTATAAAGATACATAATTGTATTATAATTTGTGATGTATAAAGATATAAGCGAAAGAAATAAATAATCGTTCACGGGTCGTGCAAGACTATTTCGAATTCTGCGTTGTCGAGGTACACGCGGTCGTGTCTGTTGACAACCTAACAACAAAACAACAAAAAGATGGCGTTTGGTATCTTAGCGAAGGAGGCACGGCTTCGTCGCGCGGCCAATTAAATTGGGATTGGGGAGCTACACCAAGCCACATAGGTCAGGTGTATGCCCTTAATTGCGTGGAGGGATATCGGCGCGCGATTCGGGTTCGATTCCTTGCCACCCGGCTCCGGACCACTGAGCCCGCCGTAATACTCCCACTGGGACCCGAACCCTGTCTGCTTTGCCTCGAGTAGCTCTTTCCCTATAGTCCCCTCAGTCTCTGGCGCCGTCTGGGCATGCGCTGTCGCTCCCCTCTGCGAAATATCAGTCGCCACGAACGCGTCCACAGCCTTTACTCGGCGTTTTTCGCCCTGACGTGATAAGCGCTGAAAACCGTGTGCAAACCCAGGCAGCACAGTTCTTCAAGTCAATAATTGTTGTTTTTTGTCCGTGAATTGCAGGGCCTCAGAAGGCCCCAAGAAGCAGAGGAAAAGCCTAACTTGACCTTCTTTGGTCCGAGGCTGGTTATTTTGGCCCTAATTCAGCGAACAAATGCCAAAGCAATGGGCATTCTGCGTCCGCATATATGAGCCGCTACCGATCGCCCAGCGAACAGCGCCGCGCGCGGCCACTTTTGAGTCAGCGTAGGGAGAGCGGTAGAGCTCCGCCGCCGCTCACGCTGCTCTCGCGCTTCCGCCAATGTGGTAGCCCAAGCAGGCATGTCGACCTTGCAACACCCACCGGTGTACCACTGCAGTCGAGCTGCGACTGCCGAGCGTCGCTTCCCGATGAGTACGCGCGACGCTGCTGCGAGAGGCGCGCGTATCGGCACTGAGTTAGATCTGCAGGGTGCCCATAGGCTTCATTCGGGTACTTTGGCCGTCATCTGGCATATTTGCAGAGCATAAATTAACGAACAAGCGCCATAATCAGGCTTCACTCCCAGTTGTTTGGTTTCTATGCATCAACACTACAGGCATAAAATGCCGAACAAGGGCCAGATTTTAGGCTTCACTCCCGGTATACTTTGGCTGTCATCTGGTATCATCGTTGGCTCAAGTCTGGCACTTCGGTAATTATGCGGAAACGAAGAGAAAAAATGTAAATGCCTAAAGAAAAGTACTTTGCGCCCTAACCCAAAGAAAAGTATCCTCTGGCCTTGAGTTGGAGCAAAACGGTATTAGGCCCAAGTTAGGCGATTGCCAAGCGTGTGCCAAGTAACGCGTGCTACCTGGATACCCAATACCACTAGCAGGCACGTAGCCAGGGGGGTGGCCCATGGGGCCCGGCCTCTCCCCCCCCCCCGAAATCTTCCATTTTGCTGGGGCCTCCTCTCCCCCCTCCCCCTCATACAGCATTTTGTCATGGGCGCCCCCCCCCCCCCCCCCAGACGAAATCCTGGCTGCGTGCCTGCCACTAAGAATATTCGAAGCCTGCGAACAGCCTCCTCCGCCTCCACGTAACGTTCATCACACTTGGATGGCGCCAACTGCGCAATTGGACCCGAGTCCGACGCCGAGCGTTCCTTCGACGCGTTGATTGGACACGAGTCCCACCCGGACGCCGAAGCAGCAGCTCGTGTCCAATCAGTGGCTGCGCAAGATCTCACTGCGATGACGTCAGAATGCTGCAGTGCACCGGTTTCGATTATTGGACAGTCGGTGACAGGTTAATTAGAAGATCAGGGGAAGCTCCGCCTCCCCCTCTTTCCCCTTTAGCGGAGCGAACGCTGGACAGGAACTTCACGCGTGAAGTCACCTCCTATCCAGCGTTCGTTCTACTGAAGTGGAAAGAGGTGAGAGGAGCTCCCCCGAACCTGTCATGACTATACGCTGTAAGTATACAACAGTTATCACCACTTATTGGCGACTCCAGCGAAATCGACGCGGCGTAGCGGCAACGCCGAGAAGCTCAAGAAAGGAGGTCGTTTTGACTCTGTCGTCTGCTATCGCTGCTTGGATCTCGTCAGCATAGAAACGAACAACGTTCCCAGTAATTTACTTCATGCTTCCGCCGTGTCATTCCTACGCACTGACTAGAAGAAGGTTTTTACCGTCGAAAAATTGCTTTGCTTTCATATGTAACTCCGATTCTACGCTGCAGTGCAAGAAATGTAGGTTGTCCGCGTGCTGAGCGACGAAAACGACCTCCTTTCGTCCCCCTTTTGTCTGACCAGCGCGTCCCCTATAGTTCGCTGGAGTCGCGACAACACACACACACGCACACAAACACTAAGGTACGCCGTAAAAAAAATTCCCTTTAAAGTTTGTTATTCTTCAATATAAACAGGTGTCCATCGCATTGAACCCATGTTGCAGAAATGTCTGTCTTCCTATAGGGCACTTCCTTCTGCGCGTTCCAAACAACAATCGAGCTAACCATATACCCCTCGACTCCCCCTCTCCCCTGCCAACCCGTGTCCGTCGTCTCAACCGCTAATGCAAGTTTGTCCTCGCACGCGGCCCCATGTGCATAATACCGGGTGCTCAAAAAGAGAGGGATTACGTTACGTCCACCCACAGGGTCGACACTCAAACTGGGGGCGCTCCTATTTTTTCCTCCCTCTCTACCGAGCGAATAATGATCGAACTATACTCCGTTTAACCCCCAAGCTGACAGTGTGGTGGAAGCTGCGTTCCCCATTAGACCAATCGTACACGTCCATTTTTTGCCACGTGACCGCGCTTACGCCCATACACAGGCGCAGGGAGTAGTGTCAGGTGACGAAAGGGAGGCGGATGATTGGTCCGGCGCACCCGTAGCTCCCATCGTACTGTCACCTTAGGGGTGAGCGGGGGATAGAAAGGGAGGGAAACGGGAGCTGTAACCTCGGGGCACGCCGCTCTTCCCGGAGACTTGGCGATTCAGTCGGCTTTCAATCAATGTCGGCCTCTTTAACAAAGCTTGCTTTCTATCCGGGGAGTGGGAGGGGAGCGAGTAAAAGGCGAAGCACTCGTGCACGCCATGCCTGCTCCCGACACAGAAAGCGCGACTCAATGTGGTTCTGCGTATCAAAGTATCGTGAACAGAACAGCGCGTCCTATGTTGTTGCGTAGTGCGGGTCGTGTACGGACCCCCTATCTTTCTACCTCAGGGACACGATGGAAGAAACGAGAGAAGCTGCAAAGAAGTTACAAAATCTATACCTTAGTAAAAAAAATAGTAATAAGTCATTACTCGCAGGGTTTTTGTAAACGTTTAGTGATGTTCCAATATGAACGGAATCTGTAACGCTAATGCTGTGGTGCTGGCTGTGGTTTGCCGGTATACTGAAGTTTGATGATGACAAACCACAAACGTTGTGTTGGGGACAAAAACTTCGCCCTGGTGCCTGTCTCGCTCTACAGTACGTACGTTCACCGTTCCAGGACGACAGGAGCTGCGTGGTCGCCGGTCCAAACGATCCGCCTTTTATCGCCAGACCCCGCTCTATGTTCGTGAGTATGAACGTGGTATAACATGCCTTAAAAAGAAGGGCTGCGTAGTATAAAGTATTTGTTAAAGAGAACCATTAAATTATTCTTCGATTCCTTCCTCATCAGCTTTCCTCCTCTACCCAAAAGCGAAATGAGAAATCACGTGGTCGTGATTAGCTTGGCCACTGGATCTGATGACTTCCAAGCTTCCACCGTGCTTATTAAGCACGCCATGAAATGTGTCATTCGCGAGTGATGATAACTGCCGTCACGGCACTCAGTGACCACGAACGCGAATCAAAAACATATTCGTCGTCGAATCGATTGTCGACGTTTCACGCCCGAGTGAGGCTTTGCTCGTGTCCAATGCGTGAGCTGAGTTCGGCCAACGTGCTTGTGCACCGTGGATGCATCGCATTGAAAAGGCGAAGAGCCTCTCGAAGGAAAGAAGGGTAAGAAATAGTGCGCTATATTTTCAAAATTTCGTTACCTAAAGAACAGGCTTTTGGCTTTCTACCCTGCGAGTACTATATTTTCTTTCCCTTGCACACTAAACGATATGTTGATAGTAAAATCAAAATATAAAAACATATATCCCAGCCAGAAATTTATTTGATGGTCCCTTTAAAGTGGCCGTGCAACAATATTGGGTGGGAATGTTTATCACTTTACACAAGCATTTACTGTTACCACTAGTGACACGGAATGCCTAAGCTATACTCTGCACGGTCAACGCCACTGACCGTCAGCTGAGCCTTCTGACTGCTCGCCGCGATAATTTCAGGGATAAACGCGGACGTTTTCTTTCAGTCTCTCCTTCCGGAATACTTGGTGACGAAGTTGTGAGGTTCGCATTGTTGGCGTTGTCGACATTGCGATCCCCAGGATTTCGTCACCGTGACTATGCGATCCCAGCGATGACGATATTGAAATGCGCTTCATACAGTGGACTGAAGAGCTGAGTGAGCGTTCGATTCGGGCTCGTACAGAAATGAAGACCTCAGCATGCACTCCGGGAAGTGGCTCGTGCCGAGCCCCTGAGACGGCGGGATAGCCGCATGCTCAGCGCGTCCAGCCTTGAAACCCCAGCGCGTGGCTATGATCAACATTGGCGGCATATAATCGGCTCCTGGTCACGTGGCCACCTGTTCTGGCTGTGAGATTGAGGGAATGAACCTGCTCGTTTTTCAAGATTTCTTTCTCTGCGACCGCCATTGCGTGAGGAGAAAAAAAAATGACGCGTGTTTTTATAGACAACTCCAAGCCCAAGCTCCCCGACTAAAGTCGCCTCGATAAAATGTACGCTTACGAAGTACCGCCAACCATTGTTGTGGAAACGCGCAAGACACGTGCCACGCGCGGATGCTTCGCCGCCATTCGCTTCCAAAGACAGCTCATTTCAGTGCTGCGCCGCCGTTTGGCTTCCAAGGGCCGCTACCGACACGGGCTTCTGATGCAGTGGCGCATTTGACGCTACTTGCAAGACAAGCGCGAACACATCGAGGGGCTTTATGTCCGTGAGCTTGGCCGTGCAGCGTGCAACTTGCGCGTGAACATAGCTTTTGGCGTGCTTGAATTACCCGGGCTTGTCCGCACGAGCAGAGACGCGGTCAGTGGGCTTGCCAAAGGCCGGTTCAGACACTTGCGTTTGAGTGCGTTTGACCGTGTTGCGGCGAGAACCGAAAGCGAGTCACCGGCACATCTGTAGCTTCCGTATGAAGCGTGAATCCAACCGGCGTGAATCTTCGGCACGCGATATATGGCAGAAGGGATGTCCGGTTTCTCGCACGCAACGCAGTCAAACGCAGTCAAACGCCACTATCTGACACCTGGCTTAAGACTTTTCAAAAAGGGCTCCTGCTCGGTTCCATTTTCAGTGTTCGTGCGTATGGCGCGTGATTTGCTCGCTTCGAAGCGACGAACATGTGCGTGCTGGGCTGAGGAGATCGCACGTTGGCTGAGGACTCTGTAAATACGGCATGGTGTACGATGGCCAGAATGTTAAAAATGATTCTGAGCGGCCTTTTTTTTTGAAAGAGAACATTTTTGCATCGCAAGATATTGCCTCCAAATGTGTGTTTCCATTTATGGTTTTGAACATGGCGTCATTGCACCATGCTGATGGCCAGTCCCACTTGCTCTTGCCGAAAAAAAAACAAATTCGGTGGTGCCAGATATATGCCACTGCAAAACCATACGCCCTTGGGAGCAAGGCCATCGCAATTGCAGCGCAAGCCATGTATAAAGAGCGGTTTGATTTTCCCGAATCGCTGCTGTGGCACCTTTAGGACATACACTGTTGTCAAAATGACGTTTATTAGCCTATCTGGCTACCGCCTCTGTTAGACGGTTAGGCCTGTTTCATGAAAAGCGTAAGTGCGCATGTACAGGACATAACTGAATAGATACGACATTACCGAGACCATGGATTGTATAGTTAGAGTACTGCAAACCTAGCTATATAATCCATAATAAATGATAATGCAGTGAGTGCGCAGGCGAGCTGGCGGATGTTAACCATTTTGTTCTTAGCCCGAGACTGAGGCAGGAAATGAGGAAAGTTTCAGTAGAGGAAAAATGAACAATCGCGGACTATGTAATGTCGCATCTATTCAGTTACGTCCTATACTTGCGCACTTACGCTTGCTTCTGAGAACCATGAGTCTCCGTGCTCTCTCGTCTCCTCCTCTCCTCACTTCCTACTCGTATAGACAGCAGTCTTTAGTACGACGTGAAAAGGGGGAGGGCACAAGTTCGCAAACGTCACACGTAAAGGAGACATGTCTGCGAGCTACGCGATACCACACGGAGGGTCAAGAAACCCCAAACAAAGACGAAGCCTCCCCACCCACCTTTCTTCCCCCTTTCTTCCCCGAATTCATCTCGCCGTAATGCGCTACAGGGTAGCACATTAAAAGTATTTTTCCGCTTCACCAGGTTTCAAAAGTAGTTCCGCCTCCCCGCACGGTGTATCCATCCGCATGCGTCTCGGGGTGGATGATGGGGGACCCTCGGGGCATGGGGCGGCGGTCGGTGTGGGGTTACACCGCGTGACAGAGGGCGACAGTGGCGACATGCTCCGGCTCGGTGTGGCGTGACGGAGTCGCATGACAGGCGACCCTGTCGGGACAATGCCTCGGCCCTTCGTGTGTACGGCCGGTGCGCACGTGGTTAGGGAGACGACGCCGGTTTATTATTATCATTTTTTTTTAAATACGAGACGAGAACAAGAGACAAAAAGGGAACGAGATAGGTTGCGGTTTTGTACCGAGAGCTGCCATGATGATGCTGATGATATGCTGGGAAGTTGAGGTTCATGCTTTACATTGTCCATGAGATACAAACTCTTATTTTTGGGTGACTTTGCTACGAAAATTTTATTCGTGTTGCTGTAACGAGAATTCCATTCTATAATTCGTTGCAGGCTAAGGCGAGCAGAGCAACCTCCCCCCGCAAAGCCCTAAATCTCATGGTGGAGGACTTTGTGGCGAGGGGCCTATCCTGCTTTTTCTTAACCTGCAACAGACTATATATTTCAAGAAAATGCCATTTGTCGACGTTGTGACCACTTCAATTCTCATGTTACGGCAACGATGAATATTTTGGGTATTTTATTGTTTGGAGAAACCGGAGAAAAGCAAAATAGCTTGCAATGTCTTGATATTCGTTATTTTTTGGAATGATTTCGACACAGTTGACTTTTATCAAGTGGTCGAGTGGAACTGTTGTAGTACGCGTCCTCCGGCGGCAGAGCTTTCCAGACCAGCACGTGCTATACCCTCAAATCACGTGACTGTGCATTCTATATTGAAACACAATATCTGCAGGGTGACGCTCTGCCTCCGGCACGCGCCCTTCGCCTTCCGTCGTGCTGTGCCTTCGCGTCCGTCAAAGTGTTTTTGCAACCAAAAAGAACATGTTGGAGGCAGAGCTCCTACTCCAGATCTTACGTTGCAACAGACTACCATACTATAGAACAGAGATGCGCAAGGAAGAGGGGTCAATTTGGGTAGTTTGAGGCGTCGCGGGCCTGAAAAGGTTGTGCAACTCTGCTATGGAACATTCACGCTCGACCTGCTCTTTTTAGCTTCGCATTTTGACCGTGCTCCAACGGCAGCTCTTTGAAGCATCCGCAGCTCTCTCGCTGGCGCCTTTGCGGTACTTTCTGACTTTGTGAATCCCACATCGGGAAGCATAACCGTATATCGCCGCGCGCTTACGTAACCAAATTAAATAAAGATAAAAAATTAACAAAACAAAAAAACTTAGGCAGCCGAGTCGGCAGTGCGCTGGACTCACAAGCAGGTGGCTCGAAGTTCGATTCCCGGCTACTGCGGTGTCACTTTTGCCTTTCTCTTGTGCAAGTCGTAGATTCGAGCAGGTTGGAGAGCCGTCTAGTTAGTTCGTGTTCAGAAGGAACGTGGCAGAATATTCTAAACACTCGAGGAGGGCTCAAAAGAAGCCGCGCCGCGCCGTACGGGTCAGTCTTCCGCCTGCGCTCGGTAACGCCGTTACGCCACCATCGACACCTGTTATCATCCGCTCCATCTTGCGTTGTTTGGGCACAGGTCCGCCCTATTAAACATTTAGTTTGCCTCAGTGTTTCGTCGCCTCATCAATGTCATTCTGTGACATTATTACCTGCAGCAGCTCTGATACACTTCGGTGTTTTCCCTAAAACAAGTTCCTTTTTTTCTTCATTTTTTTTTTCGTTCTATGTCCCGCGGCGTTTCAGCAGCGGCACAAGCGCGCCGATAGAATCCGGCGGAGAAAAGAACCACCACCCCGACCACACACACAGGCTCACGACTAACGCCGAGTCTCACAGCAGTGAGTCAACAAAAACGGAAACCGCTTTGGAGGTGCAATGGACCGGAAACATGCGATGATGGGGGAGCGGGTATAGGGAAGAGGCTGGGGACCAGCGTCCGCGAGGAAGAGGGATGTGCTTCGGGGTTCGCCGCATGCGTGGGCGTCTGTCTGAAGCCCTTCAGGCAATCGGAGGGAATAAGGGAAACTTGGGGAGGAAGAGGACGAGGAGGAGGAGGTGAAACGGGGGAAAAAGGGGAAGAGGAAGCTCGTTCTTTCCGGCCGACTTCTTTTCAATATGGAGCACGTTCTCCCCGTTACCCCCGTCCATTCCTAACCTGACAGCACAGGGAAAGCGGCCTGCTGGGTGGACCAATCGGATGTCCCCTCCCTCGTAAACACGTGACCACGTTCTCTCTTCTCCGTTGCATTTGAGCGAGAAAAAAGGGAATCACGTGACTGAAGTTGCGGTGTCGAATGGTGCACGCTCCGTTCACCCCTAAGCCTGAGAGTACGGTGAAAGCGACGTGCTTGTTGGAACAGTCGCACGTCGATCTTGAGCCACGTGATCACACTCTCTCTCCCAAACCAACGCGCAGAAGAGGGGTCACGTGATGAGAGGGAGGCGTCTGACTGGTCCTACCGTGCGCGTAGCTCCACCACACTGTCAGCTCAGGGGTGAACGGGAGTACTGCCCGCGTGCAGCCTTTCCCGACGCTGTCAGCTTTGTGTACCAGACCGGTCTGTGTAGCTCCACGATTGAGAGAGGCAAAGGGGAAGTAAACGTTTTTCCTCGCGAGGGCCGAGCGTTGAGCGTGCGGATTGGAGGTGGTGAGAGGTTTGCCTCAAATTGAGAGCCGAATTAGAAATTCATTGAGCGTTTCCCGGTTATCGCGAATCGTTCAGGTGGGAGTGACAGCCGGCTTGCGTTTTTGAAGTGCTGTTGAAGTGCTGCCCGCTCCGATGTGCATGAGGAGCGTCGGTTCAAGTTGACATTTGAAATGTTTCGTCGAATTTGCTGTCACTTGGGTATATCGAAGGCAAGCGAACAATTCTTGTTGATAGCGAGGACGGTTGTTCTGGCAGACTCGAACTGAGTTTGATTTGAAGATACCATCAGGCAATCAAGAGCTGGCTCACATAAGCACTTCGGGGAGTGGAAGGCACGTAGGTTCGTTGACCGAGCACATTTTTCACTATTCCCCGCGTGCTTTTTACTTCCTCGTTAGACAGAGGATGAACAGTTATGCAGTTAGCGGCTTCGTGCGTTTTACAAAACGAGTAGACCCGATACATACAGGCAAAGATTCCCCCTGAAATTGGTGGTGCAATAGTATAAAAAGAGTGAAGAGTAGAGGAGGGAGACGCACAAATGCTGGCTTACGACTCAAGGTAAATGGGTCTGATGTAAATACGCAATGTCAGTGTCAATGCCAGGCTGACATTCTACTGTCGCGATCACATGAGGACTGACATTGCTACATCCTCCACAAAACAAAAAAAAAAACACGCGACCAACTCTATGGTCATGGCTGGGCTAATTGTTCAAGGAACGGATGTATGCAAGCATTTCTGTAAAGGATACACTTCCAAGCATGCATTACAGAAACTAAAAGAGGGGAGCCATAAAGCATAACCTGAAGGCCTATGGGGATAGCAGACATCATTCATTCAGAACCACAGCCTCAGCACGCCGCACTTCTTCCGCACGCCGTGGAACCGTGCACAGCCCCGTACAACAGTAACAACATCAACAGGCAGAGAACTACATCCCCGTCAATAAAAGAATCGTGAACGCTTTTTTCCCCCAAATACCTCCTTCTTTTTCCAAGCTCGACAAGCGACGAGACGGGACAACCATCCCTACAGGAAGAAGCGCCCCCCCAAAAGAAGGAGGGAGGAACCTGCGCTGTAGGCCTTTACTTCCACTCGACGGTCTCGACCCGACGCAGAACAACGGGGACAGCCTGGCCAAATTGGATTGCCGAGTCTCGCATCAAAGGGTTGTTTACCGGCGTCGCAAGCCTCGCTTCCTCCAGTGTCACGGTCTCGCTGGTCGCTGTTGTGCGCCTCCGAGAGAAGGGTCCACGGGCTGAAGAAGAGCGGCGGCCCCCACGATCTTCTGTGTCGCCCCCTTCCTGTCCCTCTTCATGGTTCCTTGTCTCCTATTGTCTGGGGGGACCCCCGCTGAGGGCCTTTCTCTTGGCGATGCGCTGCTAACCGTCTTGTCCACGCTGCTTTTGGGGATACAGTTGGTTTGGGTCTGTTGTCCCGGAGCACTAGGCTGTGCTCGGCTTTAGGGAAGGGTGACAAGACGATTACGGGCGGGTATGAAGAGGAAACGGGACAAATGTGGGGCTGTGGGGAGATGGGAGGGAAAGAGTGTTCTGAAGAATCGAGATCGCTTTGGTGTTCATCTCGCAGCAGGTAATGTTGCAGGCTGCAGCAGTTGTCGAAATCTCGGGAAATGCGCGATGTTGTCCGAACCCAACCTTTACAATGTCGGATGATCGTGTAATGGCAATACTGTCCTCTCTGTTTTATTGTGTATTATTTTATTCTATTCCCATATATAACATTACATATTCTCCTCCTTGGCGTGCGTTCCTTTTTCTTTTTTCCCCGCAAGTGTGATTTAGTTGAAGTCACGGCGGCAGTACCATGCTAGTATAGCGGAGGTACAACCAAAAGTCAAAATTCGCATTAAAACAAAAAAGCATGAGGGCGATTAGAAACTGCGCACGTTGAATTATGCTTCATTTATTAAAAATATACATTATAAACCGTATTTTAATTAGTACGGATAAGGGGATAGTTTTGCTATTCTATTTAAAACCACGTCGAAGTTGAACCAGGACGGTCATGACGACTGAAACTTCGATCAGACGAAAATTTCGTCTACCGAAGGTCGCTTTTGGAGAATCGAAGCAAGCGCAATTTCACATTGAAGACAGAAACGTGTGGAAATCAGTGTATGCTGTAAACTAGTTTGTTCTCTCGGAAGCTCCTGCATGCAGACGACTCACGATGCACTAGAAACCTGCTTATAATCACTCTAACAGCTTAAAAAAAAAAAAGGCATTGCGGCTCCCGAGTGTTTTATTATTCCTGCACAGGCAATTTGGTTGCGAAATTAGCCGATCTGAGTGTCGAAGAACGATCTCAAGTCGAAAAGCGTGGACACGATAAGCCACAGGCTGCCAGAGACAACAGTGGGATCCAACAGAGCCAGTTCACCCACGTACGCTCTCTCCTTGCGATCGTTCATGTCCCTTTAATCGTGTCAATCCCTGAGCAAGTCCCATCGCTCATCACGCTCCTATAGCCGTCTGGTCTCAATGGGAAAGCTTTGCGCGCTTCTGGGGCGACAGTGATGATGCAAAACCGCTGAAGTAACGAGGAAGGCCAATAATTGGTCCCTCGAGTGCACCGCGAATCGCGATGCATTTTCGTCCAAAAAAGTACTTTAGCTCACAAAAAAAAAAAAGAAAGAAAGAAAAACATTTTGGGGGGGGGGAGGGGGCAAGCGTTTTCCTGTCTGCAACCGCCCCCCCCCGGCAGGTGTGACCCTGAAACTGAGAGGTAACCTCCAGCATTATTATTATTTCTTTCCTATACTTTTAATATATCCAAAAGAACATTTTCTTTTTCTTGTCTTTTAGCCAAAATGTTGCCGCTCGGAGCTTTTCTTTTGCTATTTCTAGAGCGTTTATTTCGGTGGCAAGGTGCTGTGCGTGTGTTACGCTGTCGCGCGATCAAGCTGCTTTTATACAGTCACAATCACACTTAGCCGGAACGCGGGCACAGAGAAAACTAAAACTATAATAACATGCGGACATATTTATGTGAGCCGAAGAGATAGCGTACATTTCACTGGACATAAATAGATTTAAACCGATACTATCGGAAAACGATATACGAGCACATCGCAAAAGACCTAAATATTCCAAGCGATTGCTCCGGCTGAATTATATTTACAAAACTCTGCGCCCTTTCAACTAATGCTATAACCCCGAACAGCAAAACGATGACTACATACTTTCACCGTGACCTATTCAGCTGCAGTAGACCCACGGCCTCTTATTCATAGATGCAGCTGTGAAAGGGTCTTCGGAAGAGTGTGTCTTGTACGGGAATCACCATACAAACGCAGATGTAAAAGAGTTTTGTTCATAAACCTAATTTATTAACAGCTTACGCAAAGTATATATCCTGAGCGCTGTTCGTAACGTTCTAAGATTGGTCACTTCTTTACTATTTTTAGCTTCTTTACTATTTTTACTAAGCAACTAATGATGACAGTGGAGGTGTTGAGGTTATAAAAACAAAAATGATAATTGACAGCGTTTCTATTAGCGCAGTATATCGAGCTAGAGACCAACTCAAGTCTCCGACGTCACGCCACTGGGGTGACGCTGCCGTCGGCACTGCGCATGCGCAGAAGCTTCGCCTCTCGCGAATCTGGTTTGTGCGCACGCTCAATGCCCACACTCGGTGTGCACAAACGCGAGCTTGTTCGTAAACAGTGTGTTGGTGTATAGGGGCTGCGTTCTTTTGTTCAGCCATAGCCTCCTATATACCGACAAAGCTTGACAGATCGCCACGAGAACCGGCCGCCGAAATGGAAAAGGTGGAGCGGCAGACAACGGATGAGAGGAGGGCCACGTGACTGGCGCCCCGCTGCGGCTAGACGCCGAAACACACTTCTCCCGAGCGAACAAGTGTGTTTCGGGTCCTCGCCGCTGCAAAAGCTGTGCGCTGACGTCCAGGTTCCCCGAGAAAGGGCTCTTTGATGCTCAGTGCTACCAGATCCTCGCGCTCCAAATCTGCGACGGGGCACTCTATGGCTCCGTCGTCGAACTGCCAGGCTTTGTGAGCATAGAGGCTATGGTTAGCTCGTTTTGTTAACAGAGCTCGGTGTTTCTGAACATAAGGCATGTGAAATGGATTCCTTACGTCATATATTCTACGATCGACTGCTTCAGTGATTGCACACGAGCCCAGCCGACCGCTGACGCAGCGTTTTTACCGAGTCAGCCGAAGGTCTGAGTCAGAGGCACGTACCGGCAAATAATTCACTCTGTGCCTGTCCCCATCGGCTTATTACGTTCACAACGTACTCGCTAGAGGCACGACGGTGGGACCTCGTCCTAAACAGCGGGAAAAGAGGGACAAGGATCGAAGGGGTATATAGGGTTCAAAAAGACGGAAACCGACCGACCTACGGCGAAGAAACCGAACCCGGATGATTGCTAGACAAGCAAACCGATATGACTCTGACCAGGATTAGCTTTGAGCGCCGACGACGCGTGGCCGCCCGCGTTTCTTAGGGGTGGAGGGCCCTCCTTTTTTCGAAAATTGCCGATGGTACTCGCTGATTGCCGACCGCGCTTATGTTAGTAGCCCCGTTCACTTGTCGGTGGAATTGCCGCGGAGCGTTTTCATGCCTGGATGGTTTAAACCATGTGGGGGTCCCTAAAGGGGATCAATGGGTCGACGGGAAAGGCAACTGACAGCATTGTGAAAAGAAAAGAAAAAAAGATTGTGCCAGTTGTCAGCAGTCACCGAGGCGATTTTGTCTAGACATGTCTCATGTTTGAGATGTTGTCGCCGGGTCTTAGGCTGTGTGTCTTGCATTAGAGCTGGTATAGGGTTCGTACTGGACTTGCAGGCGCGTGATCCTATTTTAGATCTACGACTCCCACTATGTCGGGACCATTGTCTCTAGGGCGAAACTATCGTTACACCCCCCCCCAGTATGGCGGATATTTGATGATTGATCATGAGTACGCTAGATGGCGCTTTTCCTTTTGAATGTGGTCTATCGAATGCGATTCTCAGTCAAATGATGACGCAGCATTCGTGCTTCATCTGCGCGCTAAACTTGATCTGCGTATGGCGCAGTCTTGCAATTGTAGTAATGTCTGCTTTTTAATTTCTTTTAAATTTTAAAGCAATATTTTTAAAGTTTTTATTAATCGAACTTTTCTGTTACAAAAAATGTTGTCCTTTCCGTTCGTCTCTCCGTCCGTTATCATCTCCGTTCGTCCATGCATATTCCCAGCAGCGGATAACTTACGTCACTGTCTCTGAAACAATTCTTAGCGGGAAAATTGACGTCACGTGACCTAGACACTAATTTAGTTTCACCGCTAAATTTGGCGAGACAATTTATGCCGTGTGATCTATGCACCGTTAGTTTTCCCGTTTAATTTAGCGGCAAAGTAGCGATAAAATTATAGGTTCTCCATCGTCCCCTAAAACAACTATATGAATGTCTTGCATACAAATTCAAACGATCGCTCCTTTGATACTACAATTCATGCAGTATAAAACATAAAAAATAAAAATAACTTTTTTGTTTTTGCGAAGTAACGCGTTTGAGGAACGCCGTGTCTTACAATGTCCTCGTAAGCAAGCAATGCCCCGAACTGAAAAACGTAGTAATGTAAACGCGGCAAAAAAAAAAGAATAAGAAAAGAAGCAAAAAGCAAAACATGTATTGTTGCGTGTCGACAGCTGAGAGGCCTCTCCGCGTTGACTCGCCCCTCGGCACCCGTGATTATGACGGATGGCGCTGACTAATCGGCACGCACAATTCAATCCCCGATGGGTGCGAAAAAGATGCGCCCAAAACGATTCGAACGCTTTACCCCCTTCGAGAGAGGGCGCTAGTGGTTTTCCACTCCACTGCCCCCCCCCCCTCTATCTCTCGCGTGCGCGTACACACGTACGGAAAAGACCGAAACACACGATGTGCCGCGAGTGGGCAGCAAAATGTGTTTGCACACGCCAGAGCGCTTTGAAGAAGAAGAAAAAAAGGGTGACTTCTTTGATGTCGGCAACTCTGGTGAGCCCCAACCCGCGCCCCTTAATAGGGTCTGGTGGTGCGCATGCGTGTTTAGGGGCGCAGTTGTATATGCAAGGTGTATAGACAAGGAAATTGACAGTGAACGAGTTGGCCTAAAACGACCGACCGAACTTTTACCGCGGATGGCCCGCCGCAATGTATAGCTGACCCAACATCTAAAAAAGAAAAAAAAAAGAAGCCTGTGGGAATGAGGAAAAAAAACAACGTTAAAGGAGGGTGATAGAGGCAGCAAATGAGGCAGGCTGACTAAGAGAGAAAGGGAAGAAAACTCTGTCAGCACGTTGTCGTGATTCCCTGTCAAAATTCGTGTACGTAGAATATAAGGGTGTCACGTGACATCACGTAGTCACTAAATTATGCCGGGCGTAAGCCCGCTACGTTGGTCGATGACGTCACTTCCGGGTTCCTGTTAGGTGTCGCTTTTTTATAGTTGTATTTTCTTGCATATATGTACAGTCCTAATCTACGTCGATAGAACTCCCTGTCATGCGACCACTGTTGTCTTTACCAATTTCACTGCTGACTCGATCAACTTCCTGTTGCTGTCCAATGTTGGAAAGTGAATTGCTTCCTACGATTGTGTGGGACGTGCGAAAAATATGTGAAAACTGAAACAGATGTTCGAAAAACCAACCGAAAATCGCACGAAAATCTTAACCGAAAGAAATAGTTCAACACTTATTTTCGAAGCACAAACAACAAAGAAGAAATTTGTTCACCATTGTCATTATTGTTCGCCGTAAATGGCTCTCCCCTGTGTTTCTCAAGAAACGTTAAACTCGCGAACTTCCTTGAAGTGTAGGGACTAGTAGAGATTTATCAGTGTTACACAGCATGCAAGTCGTTTATTGAAATTTAAGCGTACGACGTAATCAAGACACGAAATTCTATAACTCCGCTAAAAAATGAATCCGTCACACTATGTTTCGATCGGTAGTTTATGAGTAGGTATCGAATCGGTTTTGTCCAAGTCTTAGCTAACTCAAACACTGAGCAATATCGACAGAATTTCCCTACGACTCCATCAATCACCACCATTCCATGCCGCCGCAAAGGATCACTAAAGAAACGGGTGCACCCCGCACCATTCGCATAATTCAAAAGCCTTTAGCCACAAATCCTTATTTGTTGTGTCTGTCTTTCTGTCTTTTCTTTTTATTCTGGAAGGAAAATCCATCGGGACAATAATTGTCCGCCTTGTTGAAAGCTCCACGGGTTCTCCACGACGCTCGACCGTGTCCTTTCCGCTCGAACTCGTAAAGCACGGGAGGAACTCGAGCTATACTTTTATAATCTGGCGCCCTGATCATCCAGCGGGGCGTGGCGCCGTGCGTGGGAGGCGGAGCGGCGATTTAGATAAGACTTTAACCGTCGGTGCGCCACAACCCCTCCACCGAGGAACATGAGCGACGCGTGCGGTCGATCATGAGCGTGCACTCCCTTGATGGATTGATTGAAGCGGTTGACCTCGCTTCCCCGCGTCGTCGAACGCCGAGATCAGATGCTGCAGTCGCGGGTTTTGCGCACGAATTAATCGGGTAGGGGCGCTTTCGACTGACGTAGTTCCGGTTCCAGCTAGCGCGAGAATCCATACACTCTGATAGGTCCCTGAGGGCATACTGATAGTATACATTCGAAACAGCAATCGTGGATCTTCCTTTAAGTTGTTTAGATTGGTACTAGAGCCAGTGACCGTAAACTACCTGGGGCATGCGGTACAGCAACCCGCGACCCCTGGTAGCGTATAGTTGCTTCCTCACGGAGTAAAACTGTAGCGAACCAGGGCGCCTGATTGGCCTTTTCTGAGGTCACGTCACAACGGTGCCGCCGGCGGTTAAACGCGCGCCGGCGTTTCACGCGAGCACAGATGTCCGCCTACGATATAGAGATGCCGCTTCGAGAGATTTGGGCTTGCTGGCTGCAGCTGCTTGCTTAGTTGGGCTACTTGCGGACCCTATCGGGAACCGAGGTCGTTATCTTCGCGTTTGCTTCTACACGTGGATTAGGCCCGAGACGCTTTTCAGGCCTCCACCACGCAGTGTTGGGGTTTGTATTCGCCAGCCAAATCTAGCCTTCTTTAGTTTACCGCAAAATATCTATCGTCAGCCGCGCCCATCGTGTCACCTTGTAATGGCCGCCGCGGACTGTTGCCGCGAAACGGCGTGAACGAGGGGTCGAGTGGGTTAACACGCTACCTCCGAATACAGGGCACATCCCTCGCACGGCGGCGACCCCGCCGTCCTCGGTGAGAACAGTCTTCCTAAACAGCAAACAAGGAGCGCGAAAGGGTCATTGATCGTCTCCTGCTTGCGAAAGAGCGGGACGTACAAATAGGCCAATCAGAGCCCTGGATTTGCTCCATGGTTTTACTCCGTAAGCAAACGGCATTACGCCCCCTGGTACGACACTGCCAGAGAAGCACCCCGTCCCCCTTATCGTTTCCTCACACAGGTGACAGAACCAAGGATCACAAGGCTGCTTCTGGTGCCTCAGATGGGCTTAGGATAGGAACATGAACCACTTCCGATTGGCATCGTTTGGGCACCCCTGGGGCAAAGCGACGCCTTCACTCCCTCTTTGCCTTTCTTCGCCTCCTCTTCGCGAACTTTGCCGTCCGGCCCCCATGCGTCGGCTTCTGCGATGATCTCCGGCCGGCCACCGGCAAAAGGCTAGTCGACCCCCGTTCCCTGGATTGATCCTTGTGAAAGCGCCGCCATTTTGGTGCTAGTGCCACCGTTTTCTTGTGTTTTGTTTTGGTTTCTGGCGACGGTGAAAGCTCCTGCGCTTCATTCAGGGCCAATCGGGTCTCGGCTCTGAGGGCGGAAGCACGGCGGTTACGGCGCACCCTACGAATGTGGTTCGGTCCCGTCAGCCGAAGTCGGCTGCAGGGTTGCACAAATGTCAGTGTCGACCGCCGATCGACCATTGGTCTTCTAAGACCACGTGTCTTCGGGAAGATTTTAAACAATTGGTCGACCCCCGACTCGAGGCCAAGGAGGACCGGCGCCTCTGGAGAGCTTCGAGTTCAAGGCGAGGAGGCCGTACTTTGTTTCGGGACTGAAACCAAGAACTCTTGGACAGCTCGGTCTTCTTGTAATGTCATTATGTCTTTGTACATATGGTTTACACAATGAATGGTTTCGGCTCTCGAATGGAGCATGCTTGGGTTCGTCGCAGTTAGGTGGTCGCGGCCGTGCTCAGAACGAGCTCGCGTTAAAGGCTGCCAAGACCGGCAATCCTGATGGTGTGGAATGCACGTTGCAAAGCAACAGGGGAAGCTCGCCTCCCCGCACGCACTCAGCAGTCGCGCACACAGCCATGGCCACCAGCAATACCCCTGCTGCCAGGACCCATTGTGTGTAAATGGCGCGATACCCTATACTACTAGGACCCATTGTGTGTTCCTATAGTTTTGCTACATTCGTTTTGTAAATGGCTCAATAGTTTCGTGGATAAATCGATTCATATGGGACTCCCTCGGATCCACCCCATTCGGGAAAGCCAAAATGTCTGGTGACGCGACCACCGCGAGGCGGCCCCTTGTTGCACGCACTCGCAGACTTGGCTCTCTCGGTGTCTCGACGTTTCAACCTCCTGTTTACCTTCCACGTTTTGAGCGCGCGGTTCAAGACGATGACGTATACTGCATCGCTCGCTTCGCCGTAGTTTTCGACACTAATCGCAGCAGTGATGAGCGGGGGCGGTGTCGAGATATGTTGGAAACTGGTCATTTTGACTAGACCCGCTGGCGACCAGCTCCAGCGACGACGACGAGGTATATAGTTGTTGCGTTTACAGGGGGAGCCGACATCGTACAACGGATAGTTAAGCATTTAAGTGCTAAAGTAAAGGTAAATAGTACTCAAGGAAAATGAATACGCTCACAAGGTGACGACGACATCGTTTCATAATTTCGGAAATGTTCCAATCGAGCCTTTTTCCCATCTTTTTTTTTTTTTGATCTCGGCGCGCAATTTTTTTTTTTTCATATGGGTGCTACGGCACGTAGGCAGGACTTTGCTCGGGGGGGGGGTGCTTGGGGCGTGGGCCGCGTGGCGAGAGGGGCCCAGCGGTATACATTCGGGGGGGGTGGGCCCACGCCCCCCCCCCCGAAATCTTTCATTTTGCTTGGGCCTCCTTCCCCCCCCCCCCCCTCATACGGCCGCGTGCCCGGGTGCTAGGATAATATTTTCCTTCTGCACCCTAAAGACACGAGAGAGAAATCCCGGGACTCTCCACGGCACGCGCATCCTGCGTCGAAAACATCAGGCGTTTGCGATGTGCAAGTGCAAAAGCCTGGCGTTTTCGTCTCGTGATGCGCGCGCTGTGGGAGAAATCCCCGGGATTTCTCCGTCGTGTGCATATCTCAACCATAGTCAGGACAAACTCGCCGTCGTCCGCGACGATCTCGCACGTGCTGGTGCATGCCGGGTGGGAGGTCAAAAGGTAAGGGGCGAGAGCGAGATTAGAGTTGGAGTATCCGAATAGCGTGAGAGGATGCGACCGTGGCGTTTCGAGGCGAGCTTGGGCGAGCATGCAGGTACCATAGAGTGAGAGAGTGTTCAACTACGTAGTATGATAACGTGGTTAATGAATGGGCATCATGGTGGGACCGACTAACTGTGGGCAGTGTAGCCCGGTCGCCTGATGAAAACGATCAATATTAGTAAATTGATTATTGCAATTACTAGAGATCTAAGGATCGCGAAACTTTGTGTATATACTATGTAGCCTGTGAGCACTCCAGTTTAAAAAATTAATATATGCCCATTTATATTTTCTTGTCCTAGCGCTTTTTGAGCACCAAAATGAGCTCAAAGTGCCGTTACTCGGTAGCGTGGCGTGGCCCAAATTGGTATCGGGCTTCAATGGCAATGCAGTTAATTGTCTCGGTGGCAGGACGAGTAGGCGCAGTTTCGCAACCAAACCTGCATTACCATCGGTTTATGATACCTTTCGCCTTTCGTGTTCCTTAGCTAAACCGATCAAAGGTAGACAAATGATTTGTGTGATCGAAGTAAATCGTGGCGCAGTACACTTCCAGGAGCTCCAGAGGAGGCGACGCCACCTAGCAGCAAACACGTTCCTTTTAGAAACGCTGTGCCGACGTCTGTCGAAATGTGCCGCGAAAACTTACGTCGCCTGGAGGCGAAAATGTGAAACAGACGAAGAGAGATTCGAAGCAGATCACTGTAAGTTACGAGTACACTTTTGCGAGCCACCATGCACAGAGGATGGAAAACTCTCGATTGGGGAACTAGTCTTGACAGCCGTGGGTACGCCTTAGCAAAGCTTGAACAACATACTAAAGATGCGGCGCCCACAGGTTGTATGCTTAAAAGCGCGTGTGCGTTTCCGTGTGTTGGAGCCAGTGTTTTCGAGCTCTCGCTCGAGCTCCTTAATTCGTGCCGTCATCCTCAGCGCCGGCCGGAGCGGTCGCGGCGCGACAGAAGAGAGCATCGACTGCGCACTTGATTTATGAGAATAGCCGTCGTTGTTTCGGAGTCAAGGCAAGCCCGAGCAACCGGTCTGTTCGCCACTCAAAATGACGGTTTTGACGGGAAACAAAAAAAAGCGGAAGAAGCGAGTTTTTGAGCGACCCAAATACCCTCACGGCCGTGCCTGCTCGATTCCGTCCTCTTATACGCCTAGCCAGCCGTTACCGGCCTCGGATGGTTGGCCAGAAACAGGTAACGACGCCGAATAAGCTGTCATCTACAATCAAATTCTAGCCACTGACAGAGTGAGAACGGTAGGGAGGGGCTTCGGTTGTCCCGCCCCCAGCGCGTGCTTCCCACCGTCGACAATGCTTCGGCATCTCGCGGCACCGCGTCGAGTGCGCGCGCGCGCGCGTGACCAGAGGAGCAGCGAAAGGCATATGGGACGCGTGCTGGAGGCTGGCGTTCTAAAGACACGCCCCGCCGTTCTAGCTCTGTCAGTGACAACAATACACCTCAGCCACAACTCAAGTTATCCTGTAGTTTTTGTGTATTTGTGCTTAACTTGATTCATTTCCGCTAGAGGTGTGCGAATAGCGAAATTTCAACTCGAGTCGAATTCGTATCGAAGCAACACCTCCTAGAGAAGAAGGCCATAGAGCTCTGAGGGGTTACGTCACAATGTCGGCAGGAAGGAAGGCCATGGCGCAACTACGTGAGAAAATATCTGCTATCAATGCTATCGACGTGAAAAAAACGTTTCTTGTCAAGCGGCGTGGTGGCGTTCGTGCGCGTTTATCCGACATTAATATACGTTTTAAAGGCGCAGTCTTGTACAATTTATTATATATATAATATAAACGTAATCTACAACGCGTTACAAGGTTAGAGTACCAAATTTATATTTATGAGTATCCCCGTAACCGCGGGGCTACGTGCAGTCCACGTGCAGTCCCCTCACTTTTCGAAAGAACCGCGGCTCCGATGCAGTGCACTCCGATGCCACATCTTCCCTCATACGTGCTCCGATTCTGGTAAATTTACGTTGTGTGTGAGCTGCTGACTGTCTGAAAAGGAACGCTGAGACATTTCAGAAGGGAAGGAAACCGAAAACAAATCCAGTCATTGTCGCAGGGAGCGCACACGAAGACAAAAGAGATGGGTCGACAACGTTAAGCCTTTCGTCGCCGCTGCTCTCGTGTGTGGTACTGTTTGAGACTTGTTTCCCGTCGTATTTCTGTCATCACCGTAGTCTCGGGTAGTTTTTTTTTTGTGTTCGCTTGATACTACGGCATTTACGTGGATTCGTGAAACAAGTCCTGCTACGGTTTGAGTGACATGTGTGACAACTAGCCAACGACGACTCTGGTCGATTAATCGATAGACCTCTTCTCGACAGAGAGAGGCTTCTTGGAGTTCGTGTTCAAATGTTTTCGTCACGGATATTGTGGGACGTATGGATACGATCGACAGGTTAGAAACAACTTATTTACGGGCTTTCTTGGTCATGTAGGACGCAAGTAAAATGCTGCAATCGTTTTTTTTTTTAATCGCGTGATAGATTGGAATTTTGTTCTTTGTCGTTATTCGTGTGCAGTTGCGTCGACATTTGTAAATATGCGCGGTAATCTAGTTTTCACTGGAAGGTGAAAAACAAGTTTGTGTGATTATTGAAAGTGCGTTGTTTGTGGTTCTGTGTTTATTCATACTAATGTTATTTTATTGCCTTTACCGCGTTTATACTAGAATCTTAACTGTTTTAAGGTAATAGTATTATTATATACAAAATAAGTTATATTTTGTTCTAAGGCAGCTCGAGCCCATAGGGAGAAGTAAATTAGTTGACTAAGTAGTAAGTTTAGTACCCCTGCCACACGGAAAAGTTAATATATTTTCATTCAGTGATATAGGATTTAATCAGCTCGCGGTCTTGAGTGATTATACGAGCGCCGCAAGCGGATTTGTCGACCCCATAATGTCATTCGATCGAAATTACATTAATTTTGCCATGTGGCCGGGGTATGATGCAAGAATTCAGTGACTGCACGCGATAACGTCGCTTACATGATCGTAAGTGACACTTGTCTTGCCTTGTCCGCGTTGACTACGTCTACCTGATTTTTAACTGATCTGTTTTGCTGTTTCCAATCACTGCGTGTCTCGCCATTTTGTCGAAGTATTTCTGTATAAAATATGCATTCCTACAGCAATAATTGCGTGACTCAATGTTTTCGACTTAAAACAATCACATTTTTCTATAGACGTCTTATACGCATACCTCGTGCCATTTCGTACCGATTATTTAGCGGTAATATTTTGCTCGTGTAATAAAATGTTTTCTAGACCCGTTGCTATGTGCAGCTTTCATTTTAGCTAATAAGACACGCGTATGTGACTAAAAACGCGTTACGACGGTCGATCCACGCGCGTTGCCTTCGCTTCGACGCGCGCCCCCGATGGCCTTCCTTTGCGACGTCACGAGAAGAGCGCTACGGCCTTCTTCTCTAGGAGGTGTTGATCGAAGGCACGAGAAACTGAGAGAGAGAGAGAGAGAGAGAGAGAGTGAGAGAGAGAGAAAGGAGGAGACGAGAGCGTGCGGGGTCGTAGTACGCTGAGCTCTGGTTGGAATGATTAGTGCACGGGTAGACAGAAAGGTAGCATGCCTTTGTCTCCACTGCACTCGTCGAACTCGTTAGAGCGCGGAACGGCAGCGTCCAGCGTTTGGCTTTCGCCTTCGAACGCTTTCGCCGATTGCTGGAGACAAAGGCAGCCTTTGTCTCCAGCACTGCGGTGGCGCTGCTGTCGGCATTGCGCATGCATACACGCTTCACTTTACGGGAATCTGGTTCACGCGCACTGTCTGCACCTATAGTCGGTGACAGGTCAAGAACGAAGTGGGTCCTCCCATCTCTTTCCACTTTAGTAGGCGAACGGTGGAGAGGAGGTCGTCTCCTCTTCGGCGATCGCCCTGCTTAAGTGGAAAGGTGGGAGGAGCTTACTAAAACACCCAGTTGTCGAAACTCACCCTTGAAACCCGGACCGCTCGCGACCACCGACACCAAACTAAATGCTATATATAGAGCGCTACCCTTTAGCAACAAGTCAAAACATCAAAGTCGACTTATTTAGCTACTGCGAAATGGCACTGCGAGATGGCGCCACCGGCCTTTGCGCGACTCGACCCGAACCAATACGTGCAGCCGTGCGGTTCCCGGAGTGGCCGCTAGGAGAAATGGCGGCGTTGCGATCACCTCTAGTTCGGTTCTCGAGGACGGATCCGGAGCCACTTTTTCAAAGCAGGATCTACGGCAGTTTCCCGAGTTGTTCTAGTAACGTTGGTACCTAGTGCGGGCAAACGCTGAATTTGTTTGTTGGTCCACATGGACCTTTTCATTCACTCTCGTTCCTGCAGCCACGTAGCTGACAAACCCAATAAATGGCGCGAAAAAAAAATTACAACCTGCAACAAGGGAAAGAAGATAGAAAAGGCAAAAACAACAATGATAAACAGTCTCGATTAAAACGTAGTGAGTTTCTCCTGCAGAGGTTAAGCAGGAAAAAAACCATGCGTTTTTTTGTTTTGTTTTTATTCCCCCCCCCCCCCCCCCCCCCCCCCCGCATACTGGGAGCTTCACGATTCAGGAAGGCGGCGCACGCGTAGAAAAGGTCTATAGCACGAAGAGGTGCCCCAACATGGCCGCGCGCCGCTTTCCGGAAGTGAAGAGGCCGGTTCACGAAACCGCCCTTTTACGGACACTTCGCATTCTCGCCAAGCTGCGTCCAAATCGAGAGAAGTGGCATCGCAATCTTGCCAAGGAACATTCCCTATAAATAGGGTTGTTCGTTGTCGGGTAAAACCCTATTTTACCCTATTTTTACACCCCGAACATGTTTCAGGAGAATCGGGTTAAACCCGATTTCTCCCCGAATTCCAAAACCACATAACCAACCTATTTATTTTTACGCCACACGGAGTTTGCGGTGCACACGCGCTAGCTACAATAGGGAGTTTTCGTAGACCGCGTTTACCCTCTCCGCTAAACCGTCCGCAATGAAGAAGTACTACTGCGCCTGCGCGCCCATAGCCTTGACTGTAGAGTTCCGGGTATCGTAGCGGGTTGCGGAGGGCGCTGCGGGAAGATGAAAACAATCTACGAAAACTCCCGAATACCCCGGGACAAGAGCGACCTATAGTTCATTTCGCAAGCTGCGTGCAGCACTGTGGACGCTACGACTCTCAACCAACCGCCCAACGAGCGCGCCTAACTCACCGTGACATTCTACGGAGGCCGGCTGAGGAAAAGCGACAATAGGCGTTGGGGCCTCGGAGGGACATTTCCGTCCACCCGCTGTGCAGGTGGAACCGCCTCGGCACGCCATGTAGCTTCGGCCCTGCTGCACGCAGCTTGTGAAATGCACCTATCAATCGCCCTTCGATCGCTGAGGTGTCGACGCCCAGCAGGATCTCTCGGGTAGCATGGCCATCTCGCTGGCGTCCAACCTTTCTCTCGAACAACGTCCGAGCCAGTCAGTCGCGTAAACAGATCGGGAAAACCTAACAGGTTTATTCCATAGCGAAATATAATGATCGAAGACGACCGTCCCTCGAACGATCGGGGTTTTTGTTGACACCTGAGGGAAAGGAGGATTCCGTGGGCGGTGCTTCCCTTGAAGCGACCGACGGCAACCGGAGCTGGAAAACACTGATGTCCCCCCGATTACCAGCTTGAAACAGACGCCTAATTTTAACGCGTCAGCGTTAAGAAGCTCGTAAAACGCTGCAATAAAAGAAGAAAAAAAAACAATGCATTATTGAGTACATTTGTAAATTTAACCCGAAAAAACCCGAATTTCGAAATGTTTCCACCAAAAAACCCGATTTCTCCCCGATTATAAGCTTGAAAAATAGCACCCGATTTTTACCCCCGAATTTAAAAAAATATAAAACCCGAAAACGAACAACCCTACCTATAAACCGTGGGCCCTCTGCGGCACTCATTACGAGTATAACCAAATTTCTCGTAATCAATTACTTTTTGGTGCAATGTAGTAATCATTTAAATAACTTTATTACGACACAATTGCGAAAGTAATCATGATTACTCTCGGAAGTGTACTCAAATTCATCTCGTAATCGTTACAATGTTTCCCTCACTTTTCTAATGGCGCCTAGCTTTGTTTGTGTAAGTTGCCTACCGAGAAATACACTCGAATGTCCCAGTCTATAGATACCAACAGGACGACGGTTTATCAAAATTTGAGGATTATAAGAACGTAATCAGTTTGTGATTCGCCAATTTCCATTCAATAATTGACGGTATTTTTTTGTTGTTGCATCTTTCAATTGGAAAAAAAACGCAAAAGTAACGCTTATTTTTTTTTAAGTACTGGCCAATTACACTTTTCAAGAGATCAATGTGTGAAGAAACACGTTTGCTTCCTACATCTGCATGCTTCAAAGATGTCCGCAGAGTGTTTTTGTATGACCAATGTGACACGACGTCCACACGAGGAAACAAACACGTGCCAGACAGTGTTCTCAGACCGTCCCTCGTACGATGTCAGTGTGTCCGCGCCGCTTGGAGGTAACCAGGCGCGTCGCGATCGCAGCGATCCTCGAAACGCGCGGACGCACTAAGAACGTTAGAAAGCGGCAAAAAGAACAAAGGCTAACGCAACCAACTCCTTAGCGCATCGAGCGTGACCTGCGGCTATAGGTCTGCTGAATACAACCCTGCGGTAGATCTGAAAATAATTAACGGGGAACTAGGCGCGGCCAAGGAGGCATTTGAATCCAGTAGGCGGCATATACATTAACGTTAGTTAACGTCGGAAAAAAATGTATTCGAGTGTACGAGCAACCACAACAACAACAAAATGTTTTTGAGGTAGATGGATGCATGGATGGATATTAATGGCTGTGCCCTTTGTAACGGTCGGTAGCATGCGCCACCTAGCTCAGGTATACGGCCACCAATCTCTATGACGATTTGCAGGATCGCTGATCGCCCTCCGCAACTGCGGCCACCGGTCGTGGCCATCTTATACGTCACCCGCTCTAGCGCTGTTGAGCCTAGACAGTTACCATAGTTACCATCTGAAGGTCACGTGATGACAGACGCAGAAGGCTACGTGACCACAGCCTCGCAACGCTTTGGCGGGTGACGTAAGATGGCGGCGACCGGTGGCCGCGATCGTGCAATGGGCTCAAAGCAGAGATCAGCGATAAGCGGGGATCAGCGATCCAGCAACTTGTCATAGAGATCAGTGGGTACGGCGCTCATATGATCGCGATCGGTTGGTGCTGAACGATAAAAAACTCAAATCAGCTTTTTTTTTTTTCTTTTTCTGAAATTTGGAAAAAGAATTTGGGTACTGCCATTGTTCGGAAGCTTATCTGGTTCAAACAACGTTTCAAAATATTCTTTGATCTAGTCGGCGACAACTTAACAAACACTGGGGGTGGCGCGCGAGAACAAAATTCCGCCATTCGCCGGTAAGAACGGGCCGGGGAAAAGAACCCCGAATCAAGTGACATAAAGAAAATAGGCATAGGCCGTAGTAAACTTCCTGGTAATAATCTAAAAAGAAAAAAATACACCGATAAACGACATTTATTAGAGTCCAAAATACAATATCGGTTCAAACTAAACAAAAAACACAGGTTTGTTTTTAAATTTTCGTTTAAGCTATGATTGTTTTTGTCGAAACCCTCCCACCTTATCTAAAACTCTTAGTTTTTCGCGTGTTTCTATAGCCATCATTTTTAGCGTGCCTGAAGCAGATCAACGATATACACTGATATCGCAAAAATAAATAAACATCGAAGAAAAAATCAAGCGATTTTTTTTTATATAAATAGATACTCGAAAAATATATGGCGTAATAGTAGATTACGGCTGTCATTTATTATAGTGGGAAGTGCCCCTTTGCGGTGCTAACGTAAGCAGTAAAATTTGATGCCTACAAATATCACCCTTTCCAAGTAACATGCGAAGAAGCGCGGATGCCGTATTCGCGCCAACAGTGTCGCGACTCGCACAGTGTACATACGCATCGTTGCCGCTTACTATGCTGCAGCGAGCTGATGCGCGCTTGTGCACGTAAGTTGTCGTTTACAAATCAGGGCGAAACCAAAGATTATTACTACCCAAGTAATCGCCAAACTTAAAAGCGGTACACGATGCGTGCATTTCGCCTCTGCGCTTCGAAGGCGAAGACACGGCATCTGTGGCGCCATCTGTCGGAGCTCCCCCGAACCACAAATCCCCCTCCGGCTGTGAATATCGATTTTTCCTTTTTCTTTTTGAAGTTCTATTGGTATTGTTGCCGATTAGATATTTTTTTTTTCGGCAAACTTTGCTTTGTTTGGGAGCACACCGTGACATCTTCTGGGCCGAGGCGACGTGTTCGCCAAATTGTATTGGCTCCTATCCTCTTTGGGCCTTGTTGGGGTCCTTTTTTTCGCGGCGCTTTTGGTGGTGACAACGCTTGTATAGGACGCCTCCGAGGTGAGTGGCTGTAGTCTCCGTGGAAAACTCCAACTGTCATAGACGTATACAACCCGAGGCTGAAGCGAAAGAAAGGTGAGTACGAAGTCACACGGGAGTTGGCATCGTCCTTGTTCTGCTTTAGAAGAGATAAATTATTTCGACTCTGCCGAAGGTGAGCTTTCCTGCGATCCCCCGGACCGGTTCGTTTCCCCAACAAGGTCCGTCAGTGACGTCACCATCAAAGCACGTGTAGCGAAAGCTCGATCGCGCCGCAGAACCCGGGAATCCTTGGTTCAACCCCCACCCCTGCCCGTTTCGATCTGGATGAGCATCGCACGGGCGTGCTGTCGTCTATCACTACTGCGCGGTTCACGTTAAAGACTCCCGCAAGCTAACCGTTTTACTACACTGGCTAAATTTCTCATCTACAGCTCGGTCACCACACACCCATTAAGGCTGACTCAACTTCCGATTGTATAAACGAAGTGTCTAGCGTTACGTCCGACGTAACCCAAGTTACGTCCAAATCTCCGCCTTCCCTAGCTTCACGGGGAGAGAGAGGAGGGCGGGGGGGGGGGGTAGGTATATGCGCGTTTCCAGTGCTCCGTCCGGACGTAACGCTAGCCAGAGCGCTGTATAAACATAGATACGATACAATTAATATTATTATTATGTCACCGCCATGAAGGCGACGTCAATGACAGCATGAGAACGGCAGGGCGGACTTTCTGTCGTCCCTCCTCGAGCGGCGAGCTTCGTGCCTTCAAAATTGCTCGGGCGTCTCGTGAGCTTAGAGGCCGTGCACGCGCGTCCGAAGCACGGCGGAAGGCAACGGGCACGTGCTTGACGCCGGGAGCCTTGGAAGAGGAGCCCCGTCGTGTGATAGGTGCAGAAAATCGGCTTAGAAGGGCGTGAGGAATCATATCTGTTTAGCTTTAGACTTCGGCTAGGTGGTGCAAGCTACCGCCCGTTACAAAAGGTATAGCTATTAGCATCCATCCATCCGTCCTCGATCTTCCAGTGACTATAAAAAAAAGTCTTAGCTAAGGGCTGTGTGAAAGAAAGCAGCGCCGAAGCTATTTGAGGTAAACTGAGGGAGAGGAGAGAGAGTACGGGGAGTCAGAACGGCCGAAAGCCTGATCGAAGACTAGCGGCAGAATGCTATCAGCTGCCTTTGTCTCCACTGCGCACTCGTCGAACGTGCTAAAACGCGTAACGCCGGCGTCCGGCGTTTGGCTCTCGCGTCCGAACGGGCTCGACGAGTGCAGTGGAGATAAAGGCAGCCAGTAGCTTTACTTCTACCCACTAATCCTTCCCAATCAGAGCTCGGCGTTCTGACTCCCTCGCTCTCTATCTGTCTCCTCCTCTCCTCAGTTTACCTCCGTATAATGCACGAGCGGAGTGGCACGAAGTTGAGAGACAGGCGCTCGCGCGCCCCAGGTTTAGCATCACTTCTTTCCCATAGTCTTAGTTAAAGGGGCGATGCAACAATTTTTGTACTTTGCGCAAATACCGTTTAGAACGGATCCCTGACGTTAATGACCTATGAAACACGCGTTCGTTTTTCACCCCACGCAATAGAAGTCCCAGAAAAATTTAAAGAAAACGAGCAGCGTTCATTCCCTCAACTCGCAAGCCAGAACAAGCGGCCACGTGATCTGGAGCCGATTATATGCCGCCAATGTTGATCATAGCCACGCGCTGTGGTTGGCAAAGCACAGGACACGCGCTGAGTTCCAGATATTGTTATGGCTCGGCTATTGTCGTCGTTGCAGCGATTGGACACGGGCCACTACCCGAATGCTTCTCGAGCTAGTAATTATCACGAGCCCAAATCGAGTGCCCACGCAATGCTCGGGTCCAATCTATGAACCGCATTCAAATATCGTCACTTGGGTGTTCTGCATCCCCACGTTACGTCATCAAATTTTGCAAGGAGAGATTGAATGAAAATGATCGCTTTTGTCCTTGAAATTACACCGCAACAAAGGAGGTTTCTTGGCCAGTGGCGTTGCGAGCGAGTATCCTTGAGTCCCACTAGTGCCAGTAAGCTCGTGTAAAGTGAAACATTCCAATTGAATATTGTTGCACAGCTCCTTTAAAAGGAAACGGAAGCGGTTTTGTATGTTTGGGTTTTGTACTTGAGGAAAACACTTAAATCGTCTCTTCGTTTCGCCACCGAAATCATTAAATATCGAAATAACTAGGTGATATGACGTCATCTCACTAGTTTTCATGGATCTCGGCTCTCGCGCACCTTCTAGCGCCTATCAAAGCTATCACGCGCACACTTGGTATATTAAAAAAAAAAAAAAAGTTCGGAAATAATACATTGCGACTGGCGTTAGTGCGAGGAAATATAAGTACTCGGCAGCTTTCAATTGACACGCACTGGCCACACGAGCGACACGCTCTTGGTGGCCAAGAGATCCTACTATGACGTAACGACTAGTGGAAGGTTTTTCGTGTTTCCTCGCGTTTAGTTGCATCTTCGGAGAAAACGAACTGATATTCAGGTTTGACGAGATAAATATACTCTAAAAATTAACCTCTCATTCGCTTTTCTTTTGTGTGTGTGTGTGTGCGTTTTTGCAATAATTTTATTAGTTCCTTTTTAAAAGGCGTTTCTAGCAAGCCCTCCCTCGATCGCGTATTTATCCAGAAAGACGATGGGGGCGTCGCTTTCATGATGGTGAAGGCTGAAAACTGCGCTCTGTTGCACCTGAGCTGCATACAATACACGAGTTTTAGGACGAGAGGGACCCCAACGTTTTGGGTCCCAAGAGCAGCTGGAGGCGTCATGCAGCGCACGCGCAGTACGACGCCCCAAACAATTTCGGGTAGCTAAAGCGTTCGAGCGTCGTACAATCTTGTACACGCGTGACTCGAAAAATAAAAAGTAATCGATTACAATTATACAATTATTCTCGCTTAAAATGTAATAAAATTTATCACTGCATCACTCCAGGCGTAAACTAATGGACCGTTACTTCTCCGATTACTTTAAAGTTAAAAAAAGAAGTGCTTTTTCTTTTGCCGATTTGAAAGCGGGCTTTTTTGTGCTTTTCAATGTTGGATTAGAATCAAATATTTATTAGCTACTTATCTTCTTAGTCCACCCATTTTGGTAAATGAGCCTAATGTCGTCGATTTGGTTTGAGGATTCGTGGGTAGGAAACTTGTACAGAGGACGCCATTAGAAAGGGGAGGAAAGAAATAACAGCGGTTGCAAGAAACTCGAGCACTTCCAAAAAATCCTCAGATTACTATTCGGATTACTTCTTAATTAATGTAATCAAATGATTACAGAATTACTCTAGAAAGTAATCGATTACAAGTATTTTGATTACTTGTAATGAGTACCATAAAAGTCCGATTCTAAAACCTTCTCGTGTTTATCTTCGTTTCTGTACACTTTTGTAGTTTCGGGGTGGTCGTAACCTTTCTTCTCCCTGATACCAATAGGATTGCGTCACAGGAACTACGCATATGTTCACTAAAGCGGACAATATGAGCGGCATCGATCCTCCATTCTTTTTCTAACGTACTTAACGGCATAAAATAAAAATAAAAAATAAGATAAAACAAGTTTTGGTTTGAATTATTTTATGGGACGCAAACCTCAGGCCCTAAACTTTTAATCCCTGTGACAGACCTATACCCATCCTCATGAGTGCAGCAGAGCAAGAGCACAGGCGCGAGCGCTTACCTTTCAGATTTGCCTTCCTTTCACGAGCACTCGCGAAGGAAAGAGACTCTAAAAGCCATGTACCCGCGCCCTATGCTTTGCTCGCTGCACACAACTCCTGAGACAGAGTATAGAGGTAATGGCAAGTTATATGGATGGGAGACGCTTTAAAGACCGGAATCGTTTGTTGCAGGATTGCAGCTCCCATATTGTCCACGGGGCATGGACAATCGCTTATTGTAACAAAACGAAGGCGAAACACAGCGGCAACTCACGTTAGAGGCAAGGAAGGTAAAAAAAGAAAGCCTGTACTGTCCCTTCATCGTGAAAAGAGATATACATACATATTAAGCCAGCTAATATATATATATATATTTTTTTTTTAATTTAGTGCGAAAAACAGCGAAGGTCGGAGGCTTGAAAGGCCATGGGATTTGGAATGTGCTTGCGCACATTCCAAAGCTCGAGGGTGTAGGCGGATTGTGGGTACTGTAGATAATTCCCCTAGAGAGTTTCTGGTCGGTTCCATTTTTGAGCGATCGTGTGTATGGGCGCATGCTTTGCTCACTTTTAAAGCCGACGAGCGCGGGCCGAGCTGCAGTGCATATCCGAAAGAGACGTTGGCCTGTCACTGACTAATTATCGTTTGTTTACAAAATCACAGCCCTGCATGGTCATCTTCGTCGCTTCGCAAAGCAAGTAAAGCACGCGTCATATACGCACGAACGCCGAAAATGGCAATGGCAAGAAGCCCTTTTCTGCAACGGTTTAAATTATAACCAGCCGTATGTACTTGCGATTTTAGTCCATGCCTGTGTGACATCATAAGTAGGGTCCTTCGTTTTCGGGTAAACCGCCATATTTCTCGATATTTACACCCCGAACATGTTTCATGAAAATCGGGCTAAGCCCAAAATTTCCCCGAACTTTTTTTTTTAATATAAATTTCTACCAGTTTTTTTAATTACTCGGCTCCGAGAATATTTTCTGGAAAATGAAGGGTTGGTAGGAACACGTTCGGTAGCTCCAGACTTCAGAAACGAGTCTGTCGACTTTAGTGAACTGTAATGACATAAATCGAGCTAAAAAATGAAAATCGCTTTTATGTATATTGTGAAGTATCCTCTGGCCCTTCTTCTATTTCTGTTTTAACTATAGTGAAAAAAGAAAATAGTAGAGAAGGATGAGAAATTACTTTCAAAGCTTTGTTTCGAAAGGCGTAGCAGATAATTTGTTCCTGTCGAATTGAAGTGATATTGTTGTTAATGGTAAATGTGATGTAGCGATGTTGAGAGAACGTTCTCTCAATTCATTTATGTCCGAAAACCGGATAGGAGTAGGATGGCGACAGAGATGCTGCGTATGCTGAAGATTATGTAAGCAACACGGATTATGAAAAATAGAAAACCAGAAGTGAGCTCTTATATTAGGTTCTAGCTCTATCTCGTGCACTTTATTTGCATGATAGTAAAACACCCAAACATTTCATATATTGAAACCGATCAATGCTCTTTATTGCTAATTAAACATATCTTCTTAATTGTAACCTGAAAACCCAATCTGGTGTCAATCTGGGAAGTTGCTCGCCTCTGCAATCTGGTGCAGAGGCGAGCTTTCCCCGAGCAACTTACTTTTAAGTCTCACGCCCTCTAAAGTTCCGTTCTCAGCCGCAGATAGGGCAGTGTGCCCGCGGGAACTCATGGTTCTAGCCCTGTCATGAGGGCACCGAATTCAGGAGAGGTCACCACCGTACCATCTCACCACTGCAGACCGAGTGGATTGGGGTTGTATTCTGCCATGGCCTGGTCACAAGGGACTCGCTTCCTGCCTCAATAGACCGATCTTACCACGCCAGTTTGACTACGCCACCGCTGCCGCAATGCATCGGAGAACTTTAGTCTTTCTGCACGTGCGACAACCCCGCTGGAGCCCTGCGCGTGTGGCGCACGAGACGGCACGAGCCCTCGCATGCAAGGTCGTCTGCCTCCTGCGAACTAAAGTTATGGCGGCGACACGCATGCGCCGAACGCCTAGTGAGATCGGTCTATTGAAAACTGCATATAAACGAAGGTCACTGCTCGCTCCACTAATTACTCAAATGCCGGGTCCGCGTGTTGAAAACTCCCGCGAAATCAGCGACGTCTTCAGAACGGCACGTGTATGCACAGGCACGCTGATCGCAGTTAGAGCCAATGGATCCTTACAGTATGGTGCCTGGATCGCGTCTCCGACTGCTGTGTTTAGCGTCCTATCCCGCCCATACATCAAAAGTGGTCCCGAATGTGGCAACAAATGACGTCACAGAAGCCGGAGTGTCATGCTGTTGACTGCCGCGATCCTGGCGGTTGGTCGTAGAAATGCTGGCGAAAAGCACGAGCGAACGCGAGTGTCGCTGTCGTCACGGCGTCTCAACTTCCTGCTGCTGTAGCTTCCGTGGACTGTCACAGTGGAGAGCGACCTGCAGCAGAACAGGCGTCTGCCACATCCACCACAGCTGCTGAGACACCGCCAGGGTCGCGACCGGCGACAGCATCACACTTCTATGACGTCATGAGGCGGAAATCGAGGGACCACTTTTTTGGACCCGGTAAACACACCAGTCGGAGACGCGTTCCAGGCACCATACTTATAGTCTACATGGTAAAAGAGCAGCGCAAGAAAAAGGCGAGACACACGAAGAAGTAGAACACAGGACGAGCGCTAACTTGCGACTAAAAGGTCTGGAGCGCACGCACGTGGCACAACATCACAGCTATATTGATGAATAAAGGTCGGTTCTCACATGCAGCGAAGCGCTAACGTAGCGCTCCTCACGTGCCGTCAGCTACTTATCGTCTGCCACGAGCAACAGTTTTGACGGTGAGATACAAAGCTGGTGAACGCTCCCGTCAGCACGCGCTTAGCGCGAGGTAAGCGCCCGGCTTGTAGCGCTCCGCTTCAGCGTGAACAGGCCTTAAAGATGACACAGCACCCATGCGAAAAACGACAATGTTATTTTCATGATTAAAGGTGGCAATAGAACCAGTGTTGTAATGACCCATGTATGTGCACTACACAATACGCCGCGTCATGACGTAACAGGGGGGGCGCAAAATGTGCATTAAAACACTAAAAACAAACCGCGATAAGGAAAGAGCCTCTACTTATGCAACAAAAGATATGAAAACACCTAAATCCTGCCAATAAAATTGTACTCTTTTTTTCTATTAAATGCACAGATGCGACGCTATTACACGAGTCTTGGTCACAATCGTATATCAGAGCCGCCTCCTAGCATCTCCTTTCCAATCTTCCTTTTCAACGCCCCGCCGCGTGCACAACGTTCCATGAGGGTGAACACCCCGAAGCTTTGTAGTACATTGGCTGGTGTTAACCAAACCGTTGATAAGTGCGTGTTCTCGCTCTCGTCATTAAGGCAGCCTGCCGGTTTGCACAATATACACCACTACCGTAACTCCACATAATCTACTTCAGTGGCACAGGGCACCCTACCACAACTCGAAGGGACCGTATAAACTACGTCAGTGGCACATTGCACAAACTGGTTAGCATGCTTCTTACCATAAAACCGGCAACTTAACCTTTGGTCCGCTGACCATTGCACACATATTGGACACCTTGCAAGGGGCCGTGAATACAACGTCCAAACAAAATTCGCAGCTATTTTTTTTCAGGTTGGGCGATACTTTGATGCACAAAAGGCATATGACTTCAAACTTCTTCTTTACATTTCCTGGGTACAGTATTTTAGCTTTTCAAAAGCTACTCCCTCAAGAACAAACGGTTTTCTGACTGTTTCAGGCCCGTAACACATGGAGGTCGAAATTCTCGCGAAGGATATGAGTGGGAGATTTCAGAAGTGCCGACGCAGGCATAACTAAGAGATGAACCTCCCAATCAACTCTCGAGTGGGCTGAATTCAAGGCAATAGGGCCCTTTTTTTTTTTTTTTTTGTCTGTGGCTTGTACATCTAGTGCGCTCATGTTCAGCCGAGTTGGACGACAACCGGACGTCTAGAAACTGTAAAAAGCCGTACAACCGAAAGCTCCAGGGTGAACTGTCAAGTGGTTGGAGCAGCTGCTAAAAACATTTAAAATAGACTGGGCTAGCGAGTCCAGGCGTTCCACTGACTGAGTACTAACGAAAACGATAAAATTATCAACATATCTACGTATCTTTACAATAGGAACGTCGACTATATCAACTAGAAATCAGGCGGCCAAACTTTGCGAGCAATATTTTACACAGTTCGGGAGCCACACGCTATCCAATACAAATGCCGCGCTTCTGAACGTACACTTTGTCTTCAAATCGAATTAACGGAAATCAAACAGCGATTTAACACCTCAAAAAGCCTCAAGTGTCACCCCGCAGGTGTTCTGAAAGGAACTAGTGCCCGGCAAGCAGTGCAAATGGCGGGGCGTATGAAAAGGATGTTTGGAAAGACGATTGTGACCAAGACTCGTGTATTATGCGTCGCATCTGTATACATTTTACGGAAAAAGAGTACGATTTTATCGGTAGGGTTTAAGGTTTTCTCTGTCTTCCAGTTGCATAGAGTACAGGCCGTTTCCTTATTTCGGTTTGTTTTTAATGTTTTAATGTACTTCTTGCACCTTTTCTGTTACGTCATGACGCTGCGTATTGTGTAGTGCACGTACATGGATCATTACAACACTGTTTCTATTGCCGCCTTTAATCATGAAGATAACATTGTCGTTTTTCGCATAGACGTTGTGTCGTCTTTATTCATCAAGATACCTGTGACGCTGTGCCACGTGCGTGTGCGCGGGATATGTTTGCTCGGTCGAATTCTTCAATAAAACTTTTAGTTGCAAGTTAGCGCTCGTCTTGGGTTTTATACTTCTTCTGTGTCTCGTCTTCTTTGCGCTACTCATTTACCATGTACGTTAACGACCAACTAGCCCGTCAATCCACTATTTTAAGATCCTTTAGTCGCAACAACGGAGATCGATAGTGGAAACGAGTTCAGCGAAATCGGGGACGTAACTTTAAGAAATTTTACGCCCCTGAAAAACTACACCATACTTGCTTTGGCCGCCAGACACGTGCCTTTGTTTCACCCGCAAACAACTTTTCTCTTTTTTTTTTCTTTTTTTGCACGCGTAAAAATTAAGCGCGAGCGGCGGCGGACGTTACGTAATTGTATAATTAAAAGCCAATAATGTAGTGCAGAATATTTTTTCTCCCTTCATTCCCAAGCCTCTCTCGTTTTATATTTATAAACGCAGCCACACAACAAAAAAAAAGCACGCTACGGCTACGGGTACAATGCCCGTCTTCAGAACGGCACAAATGAGTTCTCATCTTGCGCAATGTATATAGGCGTGTATCCACAGCGCATGCGCCCCCCCCCCCCCCTCATCCTCGGCCACAATGCCACGCGGTGCGGGACTATCAGCCTCTACAATCGGTCTAGGTCCAGTCATACAGAAGCTATACACGCCTGGAGCACTTCGGTGCCGGAGGCGGTATTGCAACGCATCCCTGCGTCCATACGCTAATTGCGGGTAGTTGCTAAAGGCGGCCATCTTGAGATGCCCACCAAACGCGGTCAAGGAATAAAAAAGAACGCGTTATGGGATTCTAAGGGGAATTGACTGCGCTTGAGGCTGGGTATTCTTCGGTTTTCTACTTGTTTCCGCGGCGTACGTTGTGGAGCGGGTATATCTGCTCCTGGAATCGGTGGCGTGAGATACGGAAGTTTCTCGGTGAAGTCGTGGACGTCTATCATTCACAGTTGGCGAGTTTTGACGTTCCGCTCCAAGACTATAGGCGCACTATATACGGTTTGATAGACCTAACTCTTACGTTTGACCGTGCGCTTTGTCATCGCGATGTGGGAGTTTAATTGTTTCCGTAGGAGCCTTCATCCAGCTCTGTTCGGGGTCGTTGTCGTCCATTGTCGCTTCCACGGCTTAATCCCCCGAAACCAAGAGATATAATCTAAGATGATGTTGTGTTTGTCCCTTTTTTGTGTGTCCTCTCATCTCCGGGGTTTTTCAGTGTGACAATATTTGCTGCTCTCACGAAACAAAACAATCAAAAACGTTGCTAAAATCTCGGCGCAGATTGTCGTTGAAATTTTAAAGGATTTTTAACCGTTTTTTACTAGGTCTTGCACGTTGGGCTCATGAAGAAATCGACTACCGACTTGTCGGTTATCGCCGCTGGAAGCAGTCCCGCGAAGCGGTCTTTCAAAGTGGTCACGACCAATTCTGGAACCACGGGCGGTCGCACGCTGCACGCCACGCCTAACAAGTCCTTGACGGAGTGCTCTTCTCTTGGCCCACGGGAGGATAATATAATGACACCATAGCCTCCTCTATACTCACAAAGCTCGGCAGATCGACGACGGAGCCATAGAGTGCCCGGACGCAGATTTGGAGCGCGAGGATCTGGTAGCACAGAGCATCAAAGAGCTCTTTCTCGGGGAGCCTGGACGTCAGCGCACAGCTTTTGCAGTGGCCAGGACCCGAAACACGCTTGTTCGCTTGGGCGAAGTGTGTTTCGGCGTCTCGCCGCAGCGGGGCGCCAGTCACGTGGCTCTTCTCTCATCCATTGTCCGCCGCTCCACCTTTTCTGTTTCCGTGGCTGCTTCTCGGGGCAATCTGCAGGCTTTGTCAGTATATAGGAGGCTATGGTGATACGTAAAGGGTGACCACTGAAGCCCTATCGCTGCCCAGTTGTTAGGATGATTCACAACACCCGCTAGCTGCAGGGCTGGGCGACGGTGAAAAGTTTTAACCCGATTAATCGCCACCCTTTAATCGATTAATTAATCGGTTAATCAATCTTGTTAATTTCCACGCATAATATTTTAAAAAGTCAAAATTAATCGTTTTTGTTTTTGTTTTTGCTGAATATGTGATAAATGGCGCAATATACAATTTTGATGATGAATCAACCTCAATGTGTAGTTGAGAACAGTGCAGAGACACTCACACTCGCAAATTATTGCTTCAGCTGCACCATGCAAAGAGGTTCGTTGCACATTTCTCCGGCAAAGAGCGGCTTCCTTCTGTTGTCCACAATAGTCTCTGCTGCGCTAAACGGACACCGGAACGCTTTTGTCGGCGTTTTTTGCGCGCTGAAATGCCAGTATGTAATCGTGAACCAACTCGCCTGCATCGCTACATTGATTTTTTTTTCTACTTCACTCTGCACAGTGATCATTTTAAAACGGTCTGCAGATATGTTGGAAGCATACATTTGTATAAAGCAAACATGCTTCGAATATATGCTTGAGGCCTGGTCCGCAGGCAATTCTGTCATCATGTCTACAGCGTACGCCTGCTTTTAATTTTGATGATGTTAGAGCGGTGCGATTTTACTAAACTCGTCTCACTTTGTTGCGCAGTCTCCTCGGCACGCGGAAAGGAGGCACTCCTGATTGCGTAATTTTCGCAGCAGCCGATGGAGGCTTCGTCGGTTACAAACGTGGACGGATACTAAAGTGCGGAGGACCCGCTCACTGTTGCTATTGCCTTTAAACGATCGCTAACACCAGAGCGCATCTGTTGCTTTGTCGTTGTAGTGTTTGTTGTTGTTGTTCGCTGCTGTACAGCAAACTTACAACTTTGCCCGCATGCGTTGATGCCCTATGGTCTGACGAAATACATCTTCAGCATAACTTTCATACAAAGCTATAATATTTTGAAAGTACTTCTAGAAAATTGAAGCACCGCAAAGGTTATTAAAAGATAAACACCAAACTCCCATCAATGGGCCAGCCAAATGAATGCGTAAATATCATATTGTTTCAAACTCTCATTCGGATAGTGGCTGGCACCACCTTAGCCGATGTTTTTATTTTTTTAATTTTAATAGTTAACATGCATGGCCTCGTGGCTCTTATACTTCGGGCCACACGGACAACTCGAATGCCATTTACAACGATTACATTCGTGTGATCAACGAATCGGCTCGCGATCTGTCGCGCGTGGAACGACCCACGCTCGGAGTGTCACGCGCTGATTGGCCGATCGTTCAAATGTCATTCGTTGTAAATGGCATTCCAGTTGCCCGTGTGGCCCAAGTATTAGATGCTGTCGATGCGCGAAGCTCTCTTCGGCCGCTCCACATGCTTGCGGGTTCCAGATGCAGCGCTACTGATGCCGGTGTTACAGGGTCATCCTTAACTGCAGTTAACTCACCTTTAACTGCCGTTACGCGTCACCACAGTTACCATACTATACTCTCGGATAGCTGTTTCGGAAGAAATGAAGAGTGCTCGTGCACTGCTTTGTCGGGTGCTCAAGATGCTCAAACGCACTTCATATAGTTTCGACTGCATAGACGCAGCATGTTGTCCACAAGTATTGCGTGGTAACTGTGCGGGTGTCGGATAAATGTCGAAGCACCTACTAGACGGCATGCACTTTTGAAAAGAGTCTACCGCAACATGATCCATCTAACCATTAATTTAAAAAAAAGTTATTAAACAAAGTTTACTTGGTTATTCAGCTTATCGTTACGAGTATCCCTTATATCTAATGTCCGCTCTGGCAGTACAACTCAGGTGAACAGATCGCGCTAGTGTAACTTTTACGAATTTGATTTTAGAAAGGATCCGCGAAGAATAAAAAGCGCACTATATGAAGCATTAAAGCTAAGCATCGAGCTTAACTAAGCTAACGTTAAATACTGTGTAAATTAGTATAAAACAGACGATGGGTATACGGGGTGCCCACAGTGGCAAAATATGCGAGTTTGTGACGTGTATTACCAACCAATGGTCACGACTAGAGCCACTAAGTAACACATATGCTTAGAGTATGGACACTCCATTTCCCTGTTGTCTCGTCGCGCCGCTAATTTTGTGCCCAACGCAGAGTGGGCGCAACTCGCGACAGGCACGAATCGTAGATGCGATTTCCTAAGCTTTCGATATATGGTGTCATCAAGCTCTGGCAATATCGTTTTGCGCTGTTGTGAGCCTATTGAACACTTCTGGATGACAGAAAAGCGTTGCCTGCGATATCAGATAAAGCTTAAGATAACTGCCAACGATTATTTTAAGCAACAAGATGGCGGATGTATTGTTACCTTTGAGCGTAGCTCATTTAGTGGCTCTAGTTGTAATGTATACAGGGTGTTCCAAAATAAAGTTACGGGGGTTCTTTGCACCGTAAAAATAAACTACGCATTGCCGAGCGCTCGTTTTTCACCCAAATGTACACTATAGCAGTTCAAACTAGATGCCAAAGTTTCAAAATAAACCGTTTCTCGTTCCAAAGTTATAAGGGATTCTCTGAAAATTTCAATTGGAAAATGGGGCCCGTTTTCGCCCGCTTTCAGTGGCTGGAGCCATTTAGTTCCGTGTATTCGAGAACTTCGTCGGCCGCCATTTTCCTATCGAAAAGTTTTTAAAAGCACACAACTTTTTATTGACATAACGGTTAGTTCTGAAATTTCGGTATCTTATTCGAGTCGCAAGCGGTACATTTGGGCGGAGAATGAGCGTTCTGTGATAATTTATTTTTGGGATAAAAAATATTATTTTTTTTGGGAGGGACACCCTGTATATGGCCGCTTCCAAAAAAGACAACGAACATAATTTACCTCTTAGTATAGTTTCGAAGCACCCGAGCAACAATTTGACTTCAGTCCACCGAGAGCAAGGTTAAAACTAACTAAAACAGAAAAAAAAATAGTGACGGAAGAATTAATTATTTTCCAACGATGCTATTGTGTGCCAAGTCTTGGGAGGATTCACGTGTCATGAGAACCTTCGCATCTGTTTACCTGAGGCAGTTCCACCGCCACAGCCCCGCAACGTTAATGCCGTTGCACCGCCTGCTTTGACTTCAAAAAATTTCTCTCCTCGTCTCGCCCTGTTATTTTCCCCAGGGAGGAAAACTTCACATATTTATTTTTATTCACGATAAAAAACAAAAGCTATTTTTTGTTTTTGTTTTTGCTCTCCCTTTGCACTAAGCGTTTCTAGGTTTGATGTGATGTTTCCCATTATGGTACTCCCAGCGGATTGTCCATTTATCTTGCGTTTTCGCGAATTTTCTGTTTCAGACAAATTAAAGTGATGAAGACCCAATTCTTTACGTCGAGATTTAGTGAGCGATGAGTGTACGGTTGATTAAGCGCTAAGTTTTTTGCAACATCGTAACGATCGGCTTTAATCAGTCTGCAGTCGCTTGTGCCTTGACAGACAGCGCCATGGCGTGATTGACTTTAGTACTTTCACTTATACTGCTCACAATATGTCCCTGCCGTTCGTAAACTGCAAAACGCGCCCATCTCGCACTTGTAGTCACTAAAGATCGGTCACATTGTCTGGTGCCGGTTTTGTGCCGTACGTGCTCATCACAGGCTATTTGCTATTATTGGGTTGCCAATGCACACAGGAAACGTGCTCTGAACACCGAAATTTCCCTCGGGGCGTGGATTGTGACCAGTATTGTACGTGTCGCTCGGAAAAAAGGTAACCGATTACAATTATAGTCACTCTCGGTTAAAAGGTATTCAATTAGATTAGTTGATTACTTGATATGAAAAGTAATTAACCAGTAGTTGAAATTAAAATTAGCATTTACTTTTTGCGATTACTTCATACTTTCAAGACACCGATTTTTTTTTTTTTTTGCAGGTTTGAGAACGGGCTTTTGTATCGTCCATTATTGGGATAGAATCACTGAATTACACGCTCTTCTCAATCAACTAGTTTTCGTGGACCATGCTCCTGCCGGAGGCAAATGGTTCAAGGATTCCATAGTAGGTAAGTTGTAGAAACAAAGTTGGCCATTAGAAAGGTAAGAGAAAAATAGTAAGGGTAGCGAGTAATTTTAATACTTCCAAGGGTAATCAGACTACTCTCGCGATTACTTGGTAATATAACTAATCATAAGATTACAAAATCACTAAAGAAAAGGTAAACGATTACAAGTAATTTGGTTGCTTGTAAGGACTACCCTGCAAGTCTGATTGTGACTGAGCACAAGCTCGAGTCCACGCGTAGCAGGTGTCAGATGCATAAGCCGCATTTCACTATTGTGATACCGATCGATTGCAGCGACGACATAAACAACCTGAATCCCACAGCTACGTCGGCCAGCTTCGAGGCACAGACTGATACAAATATGCCTCTTCTATTCTTCAAATTCGCCGTGACAATGAAACGTGCACCGTGGCGTTGGAGGAGAGTAAAGTCGCGTCACGTACTCGTGTCGACGTATCCTTGGATACAGTAAGTAACAATCAAAGATATTAGATTAGCTCAGTTATGGAACTATGCATAGACCAGGCACGTAGCCCGGATTTTGTTTCGGGGGGCCCGCCCATGACAAAATGCTGTATGAGGGGGAGGGGGAGGGAGGCCCCAGCAAAACGAAAGATTTCGGGGGGGGGGGGGGCCGGGCTCCATGGGCCCCCCCCCCCCTGGCTACGTGCCTTGCATAGACGCTGCTTATACGAGTACTAACCCCCCACAGGGTGCACCTCTATGGGTGGGGCGGTCGATATATCGAGACTTTGCCCAGCAGGCACATGCGTGCATGCCGCGGAGAACGTTATGTATACAACAATCTCCAAGACAATGTCGTCACAGTCGAGCGATTGTTGGGGAATCACTATAGGCAAGTGGTGAAAAACAAAACGATTCATTTATTCGTTTTTAATTGCTTGTATTTTGAAACTTCAAAGCACCTTCTTGGGAAAAAGAAGTTGAACAAAAATACGCTTGCTTCCGGATATCTCCGCCAAATCGTAACACACGTTCATTACAAAAAATACAAAATTATGTTCAGGTTGTTGTTGTTGTTCTTTTTTTGCTTCTTTTTGAGAGATGAAAACAGCGGTTGTTTCTATCTAATTTTTTTCTTACTCTTTAAACTATATTGCTATACAAGGGTACCGACCGTTTTCTCCACGAGCGAATAAAAAGAAAACGGCATAACAATAGTACATGACAAAAATGTATGTTGTTCGTCGACCTTATATGTAACAGTTTCAAGAAAAAAGAAACTTGCGGCACCGAGCTCTTAGAGTTCCCGCTATTCTGCAATTTACGACAGCCGACTGAAACTAAATATGAACCGTAAAACAAGTTTTACCAAAGCGGGGCAAAGTGTCCCAACAATCTGTGCCCTCATTTTCCATTTGCGTGTGTGCTCTGACTCCCTCGAGCCCAAGACAACTTCATCGTAGACAACAGACAAATCTCTCGAGCCGCCGAAACAACCAATAAACGCAAATATACCGTATATATATATACGTATATATATATATATATATATATATATATATATATATATATATATATATATATATATATATATATTGAGAGGTCATTAGCGCTGGTGAAAACAACCTGCCGACCTTCAAAATGTCACTTACTCTAACGGTTGTCTCTTGCAGGTGTGACTTGTTAGTATTAACTGATCGGACAATACGCGGAACTCTATTAGAAGACTGTTCGCTTGGACATAGTTTCACGGTGACTTAAAAACGAGAGATGCCCCAAAACACCGAACGAAATGCCCGTCCAGTGCGTAGAAAATTATACCTTCAGTGTACCGATATGCGCCGCACTGCATGCGTCTTGCCATTCTTGAATTACTAATTAATGAATAAAACACAATAAATATAAACACGGATATTTCAATTGTTTAGTAATGGCATTACGCCAAATATGCAAAGGTCCCACCAGCACTGGTATACGAATAGACAACTTGCAGTCATGTCTCGTTAATGCGGTTAATATGAATACCCCGCTACATAGACAACAGGCTCGGGGACGAACTGGTTAAATACATGCATTTGTCTCTCGTTTGTATGGACAACTCCCAGCATGAACGCATTTAGGGAAACGGAGGTGTCCGTGTTAACTTGACATCACCGCGTATATCCGCGTATATGCATACATATAAGGTGCCTATATCCATAGTTAAATATACATCATGAGAAAAAGAAGAAAACAAATGCGCACGCCAGCATGTTTGCACAAAGGAGTTAAATCTGAAGTCCACACTAAAAAGGCCGCCTCTTGTAAGCGGCAACTCATTTTTAGCGACTACCCCGTCAAGACTCAAATTAACTTCAGTGACGAGTATAACAGACGTGACGCAACGTGGCTCAACAGTCGTTGCTAGCCATCGCACACGTCATATACATAACGTGGAGAGATGCACATCATCGCGCGCGTCGCGGGGTACGGTTGACGTGACGCGGTGGCAGCCACGGTACGCTAAGCCTCGTGAGGAACTCGCCGCACGTCTCGCCCCGTAATGACATGCTTTGCTTCCTCCCCGACACACACACGGAGATAGGACGGCTGGCGGAAGATGCCGCCGGGTGTCTTGTAGCGTTTCACGCGTGCATGCACTGATCCTAGCTGCCGAGAAGAAAAAAGGGGCGTTATCCATCGCCCAATTCGCAAGTGTCCACGTCACGCGACGGACGCATCAGACTCGGCAAGATGGCCGCATCGCATGACACCGCCATCATCCTCCTGGTTCGAAAGCTGTCGCAGACAACGAGAGAACCGAACTGGACGCCGCGCTTACGCGAACGAGCCCTCCCGGAAGCTTAAGAAAGAAACGAACAGAACAAGGAAATAGAAAGTTGGAAGACAAAAAGGGAAAGGAGGGCAAGAATGGACCGACGAGCTGAATGTACTGCTTAGCGTGTCGTCCTTGTTGTCTCGTTGTTGTTGGTGTTGTTGCTTTCGGTTGTTGCTGTGGGCATCAGCAGTCAGCTCAATGCGCGATCGCTTTTGTTAGACACTCTGTGGTTACAGGCGCTGTCTTATAGCAGCTGGTTAGGGTATGGGGGCAGTTAAGGAATGGTGTCTTTGTCTTGGCGAAGTTGGAGGCCCGTTTGTTGTGTTAGCAGTGGAGGTTATTAGAGATTGTCGAACAAACTGTTCGTGACCGAGCTCGGTGCTTTTCGTTGGTGTGGCGCGAAGTTTGTGTTTTTTGCAGAAGCTGGCACCTGACAAAGAAAAATGGGTATCTTCTGAAAGTACACATGCTTTCTGTTCCCCGGAGATTTCCGGATATATCAACTACACCTTGGCTGAGGTGTTCCAATGGATTAGCTGAACAACCATACAGATGTTTTGGTTGGACTTATTGCTGATGTTTGTATCGTCTCGAAAAAAGTTTCGATGGCTGCAATGAGATGTGATGGTGTCGCGTAGCCACTAGTCGCTTTGAAAATGTTGTGCGCCAGCGCGTCAGATGTCAAGTCAAGACACGGTGGCACTGGTTGCGAAGCGGAGCGTGTGCACATGATTCCGTCTTGAAAGAACGGGCCTTCGCGCATGTACGGTGCGCATGGTTCATGCGGACAAATGCGCTCGTTCATATAGACCGAGTTGGTATACAATTCCACTGTCATCGAACTAGGGTTGTGCGAATATTCGAAATTGTGATTACTAGTTTCGAATAATAGACTATTCGACATTTAACTTCGAGAAGAAGTGCGCTATTCGCGTTTTTCGAAGTGTTGATTGCGGCGGGTTTGCCCCGTTGAGTGCGCTTCTTACCGTGCACCGGTGCACTGCGGAAAAGCAATACCTGCGGAAGTGAGCTCCGCGGGTGTTGCGTCTCTGCATTACATCGGTACTCGGTAAGAAGCGCACTCAACAAGTAACCGGCCGCAGTATAAACACTTGGAAAAGTATGAATTCCGCAATCACGTGCTTGGAAGAAAAGCATACATTCAAAGCGGGATGGTGCATGCGTGCCGGCTGTATTTGGGAATAAATGGAAACTTTGTGAACGTGTATATCTACATTGTAGTAAAAGTTCCAAAATTAAACTGACTGTTATGCAAGAGTATACTATGTTAGACAGAGATGCCCTGCCCTTGCAACCTGCGTTCATCATGCGCGATGTTTTATTTTTTTAACTGGAGATTAAAGAAAGAATATTTTATATAGTACAATTTGTAAATTCACTCAATTCGGTATAGTTGGCCATCTCTATAAGAATTATTTTATGTCAAATTCATCATTTACTTGCCATCCCAAGACATCAGACCTTCTGAGCTCACAGTTCACAAATATATATAAATTAAACTTAGCTTATAAATGAACAAGTGGAACAACCTTCACAAGTTTAGCTGGGTTTTCGTCTAAGCATTATGCAATGGAAGTGAAAGACGTGGAAAAACTATTCGATATTCGAATCGAAAATATTCGGCCAAAACCCCTATTCGCTTCGAATTCGCTTCGAACTTAAAATCCACTATTTGCACAAGACTACATTAAACGCAACATTAAATATTAAAAAATTGATTGTCCCAGTGAATGTAATGCTTCAATAATCATTAGAAATTCTAGCGAGGTTCGGAAAGAATTACTAAAGGAAAGCTCGTGCGCGCGTGCGTGCGTGGATGTGAGTACGTGTGCGTGTGCATGCATGTATGTATGTACGTGTATGTATGTATGTATGTATGTATGTATGTATGTATGTATGTATGTATGTATGTATGTATGTATGTATGTATGTATGTATGTATGTATGTATGTATGTATGTATGTATGTATGTATGTACGTGTGTACGTACGTACGCGTGTGTATGTGTGTATGTGTGTGTGTGTGTGTCTGTGTGTGTGTGTTCGACGGTTGACCAAAGCAATGCATACACTAAACATGTCTAATGTGAGCGGTTGGATATTCATGCAGAGTATGATTGCGATAACCTATATGTTCGGGTAGTTAAATCAAAGCGCATGCTCGAGTATGAAGCGTCGGCTGACGCTTACGTCGGTGCATATTGGCTGATTTCACGTATATGTTAAATTAATTGCAATTTGGCTTTACAAATAAAATAAGAACAAACACAGAGCTGCGTATAACTACTGCTACCGTCGGTGTACCTATAGACCCGTTTTCAAAGTTCATTATATGCTGAGAACTTTAGTGGTCGTTTTAATTTCACTCGCTGTCTTCGCATGCCGACTCGATCGCTTTGATCGTTGACGCTGTCTACGGTCAAGTGATTATTCTCCGACGATCCTATTGAGACTTCTTCAATACTGATGCGTCAAATATCATACTTGGTGTCATCCGCTTCCATTGTATTCGGAGACCGCCTGCCCCAGAAAGAAAGTGGAAACTGGACTGGATAGATGCACTCGTTCGCCATTTAGAGACGCTTTAAACTCTTGACTACTGAAAGCGCCCAATGTACATACATAAATCTGTAACGAACATTTTCTGAGCGTAAACATGTATGAAAGACGTTAAAGATTGTTTTTTATGTTTTGCCTATTTTTGTATGACGTACCCTTGCACATGTGTTCCGTTTCGGATGTTGCATCGTTTTGTCTCTGTCTTCTGAAAAAGTGTCTTTGTCTGTTTAACTTTCGTCGTGTTCTTAGTTTCCACCCACCAATAGTGAAATGTCATTCCCAATACCTGTAACCGCATCGGACGTGTCATGAATCATTTTAGTCTGGTGCGCCGGCACAAAAACGACGGTGCTCGATTCTTTCTCATCATATATACGCTTCAGCATAATCTATTTTCTTACTTTCTCCCGTCCCGTTCATTTGCCCCATTCTAACAAACCCAAGATAGAGCTCGTTCTCTGAGCCGGCGTATCTAACCTCACTCTCTCGCGTGGCCGAGAAAACCCAAACAACACGCTCCAAACCCGCCACAACCCCCCCCCCTTCCCCCTAAAGTTCCGCCACGTCGCCGCCAGATGTCCCCCCCCCTCCAGGATAGCCAACACCACGCTCATAACCCTCGACACCAGAGCCCGCTCCTGCACACGAACACATACACACACGTGACTGAACGCTAACAAGAACCCTAGCCTCGACACCCCTCGCCCTCCGCTATACCGCAACGATAGAAACCACTCTCGTCACCATATCAGCTCACTCGAGAATGGGCCGCGCGATTCTCTCTTCAATAACGCGCCGACGACGACGCTACGTGCTCAATCGCTCGACAGATTCTCGCCTTGCCATACCCCGAAGAAGTCCCCTTTTATTTCACATTTCTATTTTCCCCGGCGAGAGAAAACCCGACCAACCCTCGAACCCAAGTGGGGGGGAGCGACGACCGCGAACCAATCGGAGCTCTCGAAATCCACTTCCCTTTCTCTTCTCATCTCCCCCCTCACCCACTCTCCATCTCCTTCTTCCTTCTCCACGCCGTCTCCCCATCCACTCTACTTCACACCTCATCCGAAAACGCGGTGTGTCGTCCGCGACAATTACAGCCGACAGGGACAGCGGGCGCCCACCAAACAAAAGACTAATCATATATATATATATATACATATATAAGATGCGACATTCGCGCACAAAGTGAAACCAACGTATATGCACAACACGCACAGACTCGCGCATGCTCTCTTATACAGACACGTTCGGCACGCAGACATACGGGCGCACGCGGGGGGGGGGAGGGAGGAGGAGGAGGAGGAGGAGGAGGAGGAGGACGACGACAGCGACTGCGTGTGTTCAACAAACTCGCAGTCGCTATTCAAAAACGCTCCTATAGGATAACGTAGCTGCTGCTGCTGCTGCGCCTGTGAGGTCGGCTCTCCCGCCGGTATCCAGAGCTGCGCGGGGAAGCCGCCGCTGCCATGTGTCAGGGGTAATCTCGTCGCGCGGCGTGACACGACGAGACCGAAAGAAAGAGGATGGAGAGAGGTGGGGAGAGAGAGAGAGAAAGAGAGACGGTAAGAGAGTGAGTGGAGTTAACCAACCAACGAACCCCCCCCCCCCCCCCCGAGTGTGCGTGCAGGCGCGTGTGTGTGTTCGCGACATCGGTTTTCTATTTTGAGTCGAGAAACGCCAGCCTCCCTCCCTCCTCAACCTACCCACCGCCTCTTGATCTCCACAACTTGGGTCTCCTGCCCTCTCGGGGCTAATAAATTCGGTTCTTCTATCACATAATCTCTCCCCGTCCATTCGCACCCCTCCCTCCCTTCCTCCTCTTCCTTCTTTCCCTCACCCCCTCTCCCTTCACTTTTTTTTTCGCTTATAAAGGTTGTGCGCACGATGGCGAGAACATCTATATATGTATGTATCTTTGTTCTCGCCAACTATAATATATATATATACATGGAAGGCGAATATGTATATATTTATTCGCGCTTTCTCCCCTTTTCAGAAGCCGACTGAGTCGTTGACAACTCTGGGTGACGCCCTCCGCCTGTCATAAGATGAGCTGGGAACCGCTGAATATGAAGCCTCGTATCGGCCATCTTTTTCCCTTTTATTATTATCGCTGTTATTTTTATCGTTATTATTACTATTCTCTCCGGTTTCGTTTCTGTATTTATCTGCCTCTCGGCTCAAACGCGAACATGTGGATGTGTCTGTTTGTATATATATATATGTGTATCCCAATACTCTGACGCCTTAGGTGTGTTTTCTAGGTAAAGAGAAAGGAGGAAAGGAAGAAAGAGAGAGAGAGGGGGAAGTCCGGGGCTTCTACCCTATACGCGTTGCACACGACCCAACATGCAGCTGTCATATTCGTTCGCGCCGTCGTACACTGGGGAAAAGCCTTCCACGAAGTTACTTTTTTTTCTTCTATTTTTGCTTTCTTTTTGTTTCTCTGGAACGAGTCTCCGAGTTACCGCACGTATGAGTATGTTCGCGCGTGGGGCATGACGTCTATACGTCGTGTGCGTGTAGGAACAGCGCGATCTATATACTGGGGTTCCGGAGAAGTTGGGCACATTGCATTTATGTATACTTATACAGAACATACGCGTGCGTTCTCTCCCCAGTTCTAAATGTTTTTATTGACGTTTCTTTATGCCGTTCTATCCCCCCCCCCCCAAAAAAAAAGAATTATATATAAATAGAGGTTCCATGTTCTTAGAACACCGCTCTTGGAGGGGTGGGAGCTGGGTGAAGGTTTTGGGAAGAGGCAAGCGGACTCTGGGAAGATGTTTGTGCGTGTGAGATTCGTCACCACCCCGTGCTGCCTGCAATCATTCCCTACCCGTTGTCACACCAAGAAAAAAGAAATGAAGTTTTTGCGCATTCGTGCATTGCGCGCAGTAGTTCTGGTTGTCGATGGAAGAAACGATGTTTTTTTTGGCGTTCGAAACCTATACGGCTCGACAAAATAACATTAAGTTGATCCGAGGATGGGCAAAACAATTCTAAAAATGTATTTATATATAAATACAAAATACTTCGATAAAAATGCATTTAAATACAAATTCAAGTAATGTTTTAAGAAAAGTAGTTAACTACAACATTCAAAAAGCGTATTCGGTCATGTTCAAATAGTGTTTCAAGCACATTTTCTTATCAAAGACTGACATATCAGACTTAAATTTAACCCAGGTAACAAAAGACCATGCCCGAATAAAGAGTGGAGTTTATATATACTGTACAAGGAATCAAGTGCTGTGAAAGAATGTTGCAGCTCTAAAGATAAAACCTCTTAGTCATAACTGGCGGATACAACATTAGAAAAAGAGACAATGTATTCAGTCTAATATTATTTTAAAAGGCCGATTTGGTGCTTCAAAGCCTTTACAAACAACACGTGGTTAATAAACCGATCTCACCAAGCGTCAGCGGGGGTTGTCGCACGTGCAGGCACAGTTCCCTCGATGCATGCCGGCTGGGCACGGCGTAATAAAACTGTCTGCGAGGTCGGACTATTCGACATGTTTAAAAAATTAAAAACCTCACCGAGAAATCAATTATTTTAATTACCCCATTAATTCCTTCAACTGCTTTTCCTTTTTTTTTTTTCTTCGATATTTGTTTTGCGCGAGGCGCAGCAAGTGTCATGCTCTTTGCATATGGCTCTCTTCGCAAAGAGTGGCCACTACCACGTTTGATTGCGAAGAGCAGTGCCGAAAATTGTATTTGGGGCTGTATGTGAAATACGTGTATTGGAAATTCTCAATTCTTAGTATTCAAATACAGCCGATAAATACATTCTCCGATATGTCATTTAATGCGAAATACAAAATACTCAAAAACATTCTAAATGCGTATTTCAAATACTTGTATTTGAAATACTGCCCATCCAGAACTAATCTTAGATGGACCTACCGATATATTAATTCAACACATAAATATGGGAAATCAGTAAAGTTCCGCTAAGAGCCGTTTTTTTAAGGTTTTTTCTTATTATTATTACTGTTTTGGGGGCGAATACGAGTATAGGAGCACGTCAAATCGACCCAGCGACCTGATCGCGTTTTCTTCGGGTGCCAGTAAACTCAGAAATTGAGCGAGATTCCGCTGTTTACAAATCGGTCAGATATTTGTATGACGCATACGTTCGGGTTGCAGCGAGATCCACGCAGCCGTTTGGTTACTTCGTGACGAGTAGCAGCCTTAACTTGTAACGCGAAACGCTACTCAGCGTAACAAAGTTCAGTTGCAGCGCCTATAACGCGTGTCAAGTAAACATTCTATTTTTTTATATGTAACGCGTGCTGGTGTTGCGCCAGCATCCAACTCTTAGCGCAAATATTACGATCATAACCTTTTTCAGTAAGCAACGAGTAGTGATGTGTGAAGTCCTGGGGAACTGTATACGCGCCAACGAATTAATGTGTCACTTCGACGAAACTAGTCAACGGCGCCAAGCGATCGGAGCTCGACGCGCATGCACGTATTTGTGATTTTTAATACATTGCTTCTTGCTAACACTAATTGTAGTTGCAATTTAATTTTTTTATGGGCTCGGAAATTGCTAAATTCGAATTAAAATGACGCCAAATATTTGTTTTCGAGGGTTTGTCACGCTGGAACTTTGTTTTATCGCTGATCGGTAAAAATTTACCAAGCGTCGGCCTTGTTGCCCTTGTTCAAACCTATGGAACTTTGAAAGCGACGAGGAGGCGTCGGGCCGAAAGACCGCGTGGACGCAGAGTACGGCCAAGCCGACAGAGAGCCACGAAAAATGCCCTACACAACGCAAAAAAAAAAATATCAGAAAAATATTGTGCAATCTTTATGTGTACATCGGATATCTTACCAAGATACTCGCGTATGTAATATCCAAAATAATTCGATTCTACGCAGAAAAAATGGTTCGATACGGATGTAATAACTGGGCTCTACTAACGCATCGGACATTAGAAGATAAAAAAAATTTGATGGAAACAATAATCTATATACTGCGGCCACTGCGTGTGACGAGACGAGGATTCGCACGCTCATTGCTGACCAAAGAAATGAAATGATAAACTCCCTGGCTCTTCACAACAGAGAACCGCTCACCCTCAACCATATCCTGGGGCCATGGCCATCAACATTGCAAGGAGTCAAGTCGACGAGTTCATTGATTCGTTTTCTCCAAGCGACCAAACTTGATAAAACATTGTAGGACACGCTCCAAAAGTAACTGACAACCATACTCAAAGTTTTCTTCTTTTTTTTCTTTGTCTTTTTTGCCTCTTTCTCCCTTTTCCATGTACGAAGTATCAATCCTGCAAATTCCCGCGGGATAACCTCTTCATCTTTCCAATAAACATGTTTTCTCTCTCTCTCTCTCTCTCTCACTTAACATCGGTAAAATAATATGCATATTCATTGTGCGTTTTCGATCAACTCCTCTTTGTCCCCAACATGCTGGCAGTATTGGTACAAAGCGCGACACTGTTAGCGCGAACAAGCGATCGCCGGTTTTTCCACTTTTCTCTTTAAAACCAAGGGATGTCATCCAAGTTATTATGGCTACGGGAAGAGCTCATTTAGTTCCATAATGTAAGCAATAAAATATCGTGCTCGCTAATACTATTTAGAAGTAAAATGCGAAAATGCGCCGATGTTCTGTTCGCGCTAAAAGTGTCCGCGATGTGTACATACAATACGCGTAGCAAAAAACAAGAATTGCAACAAGAAAAACAAACGGGCATTTGTTTTTATGAGTTGTCTGAAAGCACTGGGAACCACTGCCTGCCTGCACACACTCTTTGAGGCGCGCGTTTGCTCCTGGGTTCTGTCAGATTGGTCATGCAAAACCCTCTGCAGTCATGTTCGAAGCACACATGTATGTAAGAAGCAAAGATGCTTCGAAAATGCTCGAGGTGTGCCCGCAGATATTTCTCTCATTAAATACGCAGGAAACGTCGTGTCTCTTGTATGGATGCATGAGCAGAGTACCTATATACGCTGCGGCCTAAGATTACAGTTCGTCCGGTCCCGCGGTGTTTATATTCTTCGCATGCACTTATTAGCCGTATCAACCCTACCCCTATTTAATAACAACACGCATCGTTATGTGTGGTCAAGTAATCCGTACCAATTTCTGTTTCCTTTTCTTTTTTTTTTAAGGAACATGTACATATGATTTGTTTCGCGTCGAATTGATGACGTATTACTTTCCTGAAATAATTAGCTATAAAATCGTCGTCCGTAGAAAGACGTCGATCATTTCGATATATCAAAAACAAAAAAAAGTGTAGTAGAAGTCCGTTCAATGGAATTCTACAAAATATATCTCACTAAAACTGAAAGTGCACAGTTAACTATAACCTTATTAAAAAAAATTACCGTTGATTGGCGTCGATTATAGTCTGTGCCACGGAAGATCGACAGGAGAGGCTCCACCCGGCCCTGATTTCATTGAGAAAAATGGCGTGCATCATTTTGTACGAACGAGGATTTTGTTCGCGGCCGTCATGCGATTATATGGCTGCAGGGTCACGCATCTTGTTGCCATACTGGTAATCATTGCTGCTCCACTAACATTTTATAACGAATCGTATGAAAATGAACGTCATATCCACATTAGAAACGAGTTTGACAAGAAAAATGAAATAAGTGCAACAATTCATAAACAATGTTGAAAGAGGTTATCAGGCACACAATTCGAGAGCGGACTAGAACATTGTTTTAAATGCTAGAAGAGAATTGCACGAATTACCGGAGTTTCAGGGAACCGATAGTGATTTATGCATTTTTATTTTAAGGCGCACCTAAAGTGTATTTGCAGTGCTAGTTTTTTGGGGGGTTTTTTTCCTCCTTCAAATTGCACATTTATTTGCTCGTACGATATGTGAAGTAAATTTTCTGTACTATCTAAAAAAAGTTAACAAACTTTTAAGTTTGTTTTTCAACCTCGGTTTAGCGTCCTATGATTTACTGTGTCGACGAAACAACTTGGCGGACCGCGCGGCTTTACCTTTCAAGTAAACTAGCAAAATGTTTTAATCGTTCAGCTCAGTATTCACGCTTTTATCATATTTACGCTTGGTGGAAGAAACAGAGTATGATTATGCTGTAAAATTGTTTGTACCTAATTCTCAAAGTAAAAATGTCTTTGATGTAGTGTCTTAGAAGTGCGTTCCACCTAATACACGCTTATATTCCGCGAAGGGAAAAAAATCTACCGGTTACTTCGTACATCATATTCAGTTACCTTTTAACGCGTACTTTTCCCAACATTGTGCAAAAGTCATCTTACTGTGTGTGTACTATGAAAGAGAAGAGTATATTCCAGGATGTCGCCGCAATAAGGCCATGGCTGTCCGCTTTACCTAATGCAGGCGTTGAGGTGAATCGCGACAACAGATAAGTTCCTCAAACCTGAAGGCATATCACTATATGTGAGCCAAATAGAACAGTAAAAACCAAACAGCTTCGTGCAAATTGCATCTTGTTTGCGCCGTTTAAAAATAACTTATGCTCACTGGTCAGAACTCAGCGTGCGTGTGTAACACGTTTTGAAAACGCATACCTCTCATCACGACTGAACGCAGACATTAATATTTAAGGTCTAGAAGAAATTTTTTGATGCGTTCACTGAAACATTCTTGCCCGTTATTGGCAGCCGGACGCCAAGTATCATCTGCTTTCACGGACCTTACAAGTAATAATCTTTTTATTATTTTTTTTTCTTTTTAGTTACAAAAAAAAAAAAACATCTAGCTTCAAACAAACGGCATATATATAATTTTTTTATTTTTTTTATGCATATAGATTAGAGGAGGTATCAGAACAATTCGTAAAGTTTAGGATGCTCCTTGCACAGGATCATTTCTAATCGCCTGACTGCGGGAATGAATTGATATGCAATTAATGTGATACCGAGCAAGCGTATAGATGAACTAATGCCAACTCTGTTTACTTGCCGGCAAATAGTCGGCTAGCATTAAAAGAATTATCCTTAGCGCCGGTGCTTTGAGCCCATATATTAATCGAGTAGTACAATTGCTTATCGCCGGAATCCAAAGAAAAACATTTAATTCGCCTCGTTCGTAAAAATTCGCTTTTTTCATTGCTCTCCCGCTCTAGCTCCTGTCACTGGTAATTGGCTGATATTCCCGATGCCAACTGGCCGTATTGCACCAATCATTTTTTACGCCCCTACAAAATCTCCACTAGGAGATGTGTATAGTACGAGGAATCCATAAATGAACTCTACGAAACAAAAAGTACCCGACGAAAATTTCTTAAACTCTCATGTTTAGACATTGATGCGTCCGAAGCGCAGTACACAGACCAAGCAAACACCACGTCGGCTCTTTTAGTTTTCCTTTCACGGCGTAATAACAAATGTTACACCCAAAGTTATACCTGTAGAGACTGAGGGAGGCAAGGAAAAGAAAGAGAGCGCGTGTGGGGACGTCAGGACACAGAGCTCTGATTGGAATGATTAGGGGGTAGACGCAAAGCTAGCCGCCTTTGTCTCTACTCGCTGTTCGAACGCGTTCGAACGGGAACGCCGAACACCGGACGCCGAGGTTCGACGTTCGAACCCGTTCGAAGAGTAAAGGCAGCTATAGCTTTGCATTTATACCCACTAACATAGCCTCCTCTTTACCCATACAGCCTGGCAGTTCGACGACGCGGAGCCATAGAGTGGCCGGTCGCAGATCTAGAGCGCGAGGATCTGGCAGCACAGAGCATCAAAGAGTCATTTCTCGGGGAACCTGGACGTCGGCGCACAGGTTTTGCAGCGGCGAGGACCCGAACACACACTCGTTCGCTCGGGAGAAGTGTGTTTCGGCGTCTCGCCGCAGCGTGGCACCAGTCACGTGGCTCTCTTAGGTAGGCTGGCTTTGGGGGCACATTGCAAAACGCCAAACCAGGGAGTGCAAGGAGACATGGGATGGGCGTCATTTGAGGGCAGGAAGCTTCGAGCAAGATAGAATTTGAGGATCGGTTGAGGCAAATGGATGGGGAGCAATGGGCACGAAAGGTTTTCAGCTTTTTATACATGAGGAGTATAGACACAAAGTGGAGACAGCGCACTAGGAAATTAAGAGGAAAGTTTTTAGGCTATAGTGGGGTTACGGAAGAGCAGGTCTCCGTTAAGAAGAAAGTTAAGGCCACAGAAGAGATCGGTGGCTAAAGGGAATGCAGACAAAGAGGGCTCTGGAAAGCTATAGATTAAACAAAACAGTTATTGCCAAAGAAAGCATTTATGATAATTCTAGGGAAGCTCATTGTTGTTTGAGGCAAGGACAGGTGTTTTGCGAACCAGAACATACAGAGCGAAGTACCAGGAAATAGATACAGTGTGCGCTGCTTGTGGAGAGGTCGACGAGACGGCTGAGCACTTGATACTCTACTGTAAAGGGCTTCACCCTATGCCTACCGAAGACAACATAGATTTAATAAAGTCATTGGGCTTTAGAGACAGCGAAGGAAAAGTGGATTACAAGACAGTAGAGATTACCAAGCAAAGATTAAGTGAATGGTGGCAGAAAGCACGAGAAAACTAGGTATTTTCTATTAACTGATGGCAAGGGGTTTATAGCCTCACTTTCTGTTCAGTTCGGAGTGTATATAGTTTTCACATTTAAATATCCTAAACTTAAATGGTAAAACAAATTGGCTAGGTGGCGTAAGCTACCGCCCGATCCAAAGGGCTCAGCCGTATTCATCCATCCGTATCCATCCAACCTCTCATCCGTTGTCTGCGGCTCCACCCTTTCCATTTCGTCGGCCGCTTCTCGGTGGCGATCTGCCAGGCTTTTTCAGTACACAGGAGGCCATGCCCCTAACCATTCCAACCAGAGTTAGACGTACTGACGTCCCCGCGCCCTCTGCTCCTTCTCCTCTCCTTCAGCGCCTGCCCGCAAATAGTCAGTTGACTGACGGATTCAAAGAAACGCGAGGCGTTGGCCTATTATTACGATCGTGCTTCTTCTTTCCTGATTGGTTGTAGGACGTTCTTTTCGGCCAGTGCAGCGACCTCATGGTAGGCTGATGGGACGACAATGAGACGCCCTGGACTCGAGACTCCCCGCCCCACAAACTGTCGGTATAAAGCAACGGACCCTTTTCCGAGAGTGTTGTGAAATGGGTGCGTGTAGATTGTGCGCAGCCGCCATCAGTTGGTCTCGTAGGTTCTGGCGGAGGCCCGTGATTGGTTCCGAGTTCTGCCTGAGCACCGACGCGGCAGTGCTCCTGTGGGATGTGCTCACAGTGGATGACTCTAACTAGTGGCGGCCGCACATAACCTATACGCATCGTTTCCCGAAATTTTGTGCGCGGTCAATAGCCGTTTCATAGTGATATCACCGCACCGAACCACTCGCCTATTTCCATGTAGTCAAGCAATGTTGCTTGGCGTGCAATAAGCATGCTAGTCCTACGTGAGCAGCAGCCAGTGTTGATTTTACGGCAAGACGCCATACGGACGTACATCTTGAAATCTAGATCAGAACAGGAGGAGGCGGCATCAGACCAGAGGAACATGTTTTTTTCTGTGTGTCTTCACATTTCCGGTCATCTCTTCTAGTCTCGGGTATCCCATCGCACAAACCTGTAGCGCGTGCTGGAGACAAATTTCCATCAATCTATCTAAATCGCTACTGTTCCGATAATCTGCCTCCTTCGCGCAATAGATCTGTCGTGTGTAACTTCAATTTGTAGCAGCCCCATATCAACGCCGTGAGAAAGCCGACTTGTTATTTTTAAATTTTTTCCAATATTTTTTACTGTCCCCATTTGGTGGCTCGAATATCACTGAGTCCCGCGCGTGGATACCCGCCTTCTGGGGCACGGCGTAATAAAACTGTCTGCGAGGTCGGACTATTCGACATGTTTAAAAAATTAAAACCCTCACCGAGAAATCAGAATTTAATTTTACTAACCCTATTAATTCCTTGTACTGCTTTTTCCCTTTTTTTTTTTTGTTTCTTTGATGTTTGTTTTGCGCGAGGCGCAACAAGTGTCATGCTACTTGCAGATCAGACTCCTTCGCGAAAAAAGTGCTCACTACCACATTTGATTACGAAGAGCAGTGCCGAAAATTCTATTTGGGGCTGCATTTGAAATAGCGTGTATTGGAACACTCAACTCTTATAGTATTCAAATACAGCCAATAAATGCATTCTCCGATATGTCATTAAATGCGAAATACAAAATACTCAAAAATATTTTAAATGCGTATTTCAAATACTTGTAGGTCGAAGTACCTGTACGATCCTATACTTAATCTTGAGATGGACCTACCGATATTATTAATTCAACACATAAATATGCGGAAATCAGGCGAAGTTCCGCTACGAGCCGTTTTTTTGTTAAGTCTTTTCTACTTATTATTATTACTGTTTTGGGGGCGAATATGAGTATCAGGAGCACGTCAAGTCGACCCAGCGACCTGATAGCGTTTTATTCGGGTGCCAGTAAGCTCTCGCAAATTGAGCGAGATCCCGCTGATTTACAAATCGGTCAGATATTTGTATGACGTGCACGTTCGGGTTGCAACCGAGATCCACGCAGCCGTTTGGTTACTTCGTGACGAGTAGCAGCCTTAACTTGTAA
>JAZHYW010042109.1:0-109870 GCA_037355805.1 Ixodes ricinus | reverse complement strand
TTCGACTTATCGCAAATATTAGCCACCTATATGATGTCCGCCTGGCCGTATAACTCAGCTGCCCAAACTGTATTACTGCATATTTTACGGAGATTTTGTAATCTGTTTGAATTAAAATGGAACATCCGTTATATTTAGGCAAAGCGCCGTTTACAGCGTACCATCATGGCGTTCGTCATGTTCCTGTATACGTGTTCTCTCATTACTGAACCAATCAATAGTGTTTGCGCTATTAACGCTGCCTGATTGGTCCCATAACATCAACTCGTGACTTCGTAAAAGATCTAATTCTCAGAAGACGTGTTTCACTGATGGCACGCTCCAGTAGTCTGAAACTTCAGCGCGGTCAAAAAGGGGAAAAAAAGAACTCCTCGAATCCTATCCGCCAATCGATAGCTCTCCAAATTGAATCGGAACTATATAAACAGGGGCCTCCAACACCTACGCAAACATTCGATCGAGAGTATAAGTATTAGTGTACTGAGAGACAGCTCACATACATACACATCTACACACGCACAGCAACAGGGTCCTCCCTCGTCTTTCCAGGTCCGTATACCCGCCGCCGCCACCCATCGGCCCTCTCATTAGTGGGAAAGCCTCCCCGCAGAGTCGGTTCACGCCCTCTTGACTCGCGCAGGTCGTCCGAGAGGTGGCGCCACTGACAGTAATTAGGAGAGGAAAACAAAAACGGCTGGCCCTGTCTGTCGTGTGGAAAACCTGCTGTCTGGTCGGGCTGTCCGCCGCTGTCAAAACAAAAAGCGCAACGCCCGAATAAAAAGAAAATAGTCACTCACGTGATTGGTACTTTCACGCATGCGCACTCGGGAACAGACAGCTCCCCGAGTGAATTCGTCGGATATTTGGTTTTAATATCGTTGTCGGTATTCGTGGTGCTTTTCTTTTTTTTTTCAATAAGTTTTTTAACCAGCAGTCAGACTGCTCGTACATCATACAAATGACACGGAGTTTCTCTGCGGACATGATGACAAAAATATCCGTGGAGACACATCAAGCTTGTTTGTTTTATACCTATATGTATGCTTCGAACGTATGTGCAGATATTTCTTTTTTTTTTATGCGGACTGTTTCTTGTATGACGTGACCGCAGCTTCATGTTCTCAATAATGGTGGATGCCTCGACGCTCCTGCTCAGTGCTCACAACGTGTCTCCGCGGACAATATGAGTCGCAACACCTAATCCTGACCTTATCTGCGTCCGTGTTCCACCACAAGCTCCATTATGTTTCCATTTGTCAGTGTTCGAAGAATAGAGCCTGAGCTTCGCGTTCCATCAAACCGCAAAAACCAAAACGTTTATTTATTTTTTTTTTTATCGGAAGATAATTTGACGAAGATTGGAGAAATAGTGCAACCAGCCTCTCCTGCGTTCCGCGAAGACAGCGCAGCAGAGGTTGGTTGCACTGTTTCTGCACGGGGTGCGCGGTGCCGTCGGTGCCGAGAAGCGCTCCGATTGCAAATCAAAACTGAAAAACCCGTCGAAATTGTGCGGTTTTTCAGAAAGTCGTAAAAGACCGCGCGTGCCTCCTATAGTTCTGCAATTTGTTGATTTAGTCTTTTTCGATAATTTTCATCAAAATTCTAATTGAAACCATGCCCTTAAGCAAAATATTAAAAAAATAATTACGCGAAAATAATTAACAACTGAATTATCCCGACCTTTAATAATGTCCCTTAATAGGCCCCTGGCCTAGGACCAAAACGACACAAGACTTTTTTTGGTGCTGTGCGTAGTTTTCGCAATATCGAATTTGTCCACCTTTCGTGAAACACCCTGTAGAAAGAGTTTGGTCAATGGGAGGGAGCGGGCAGAGCCAGGGCGTGCACGAGACACAGATTGAAGGCTTAACGTGCTCTCTTGGCCAACCAGAAACCTCAAATAATCCCTTAGCGGTGGTAGCGAGAAACACTTTTAATAAGTGCGTAGTTAAGTGGAGTAACTCTTCGTGATTGAAAGTATATATAGTGCACGTGATGTTTCGATTATGATCATGCAAAAAATATGTAAGAATCGAATGTGCCGCTCGAACTCTGTTTTGCTCGGTCAGAGTCTGACCGCTCGGACGGCATTTTCCCTGGCTCCTTGGCGGTACGGATCACGTCGACCGTTCTTCTAGATTTTGATTTTGCATTACAGTGATCGAATAACCACGTCAACCATATTTTCAGTCACCGATAGTTACTCTGACGCATTTATTAATTTTGTTTCTCGCGACCACCGCCAGGGCATTATTCTTCGCGTGTTCTGGCTGGCCGCATTCGAATCTGTGAAGATGCTATGGAACACGCCCAGCCCGCTCCCGGCCAATGGCGCCTCCTCATTTGTCTGATATACTTCCCAATGACTCTCTGTATATAAACGGCTCTGACTAAAGTAACTGGATCGAGGGAAAGTGGCGCCAAGCTCCTCGCACGGTCGCCATTTTGGCTCATGAAATGAGCAATTTCTCTTTGACCTTTCCACTCTTGGTGAGCCGATCTTAATTCGCTGGTGACGGGTAGCTTTATTGGCGATCGTGCCCGATCGAAAGCGACGCTGCGGTCGGCCTTGCACGATTGGCCGAATGCTGACTATGACGTCAGCAAAGGATCTTTCATGGACGGAAATAAGAGTAATGTAAGAACTTCAATTTTGACGTTGTTTGCAGTGTTGGTTTCAGAGCGCAATGATTCCAAGCTTCCACCATGCTAATTAGAAACATTATCGAACATGTTGTTCGCAACGTAATGACGTCGCGAGAGGGAAACATACGAGGGCGCCACCTAAACATCTGGCCGCCAATAGAGACGTTTCTTGTATACCGAGATTTTGCTATCCACACACACCGGCCAAACAAGCCTTCGTACTACCACCACATGCGTTGTCGGTGCTTGGAGGCATTGAAAAATAATTTTCCGGTTCAGAAATACGCTAGAAGAACAATATAATTTTAAGAGATTCGTCGAGATGGGCATGACTGATAAGTTGATTGCATACACAGTGCCAAAGACGCTTAGATAGGCGAGGAACGCCTTTAGTATACGATGCTGCTCCATGGTGATCTTGGTGCGACTGGATTAGGACGACCCTCTCGAAGCTTCCGAAGATTTGAAAGGGCCGAAATGGCGATTGCCATAGCAACGGAGACCGATTAGCCAATCGCCTTGCGAGGTTTTGGTCATCTGTATGTTATAGTATTTGTTTGTGTCCGGCTAGCAGGCAGGGAGGGCGATGGCGCTACTTTGCCATGGATCCAGTGGCTTTAGTGCACACCAGCTCGGAGCACGTGAGTGAAAGATCGAGCTGCAGAACCCAGTATATCCTGGGTTCAATCCTCACCCCGCCCGTTTCGATCTCGGTTGTGTATCCTACGGCCGGGTGCACGTTAAAAACCCCAGGACGCCCACTGGAGCTGACTACTTCCGGCTGTATAAACATAGACACAACAAAATTACTTTTACTTTGACTGAGGCTTTCAGATTAAACTCATACAGATTGTGTTTCCTGACGTTGTACTCGACTGTCTTATGAAAGATTTTATTTTGGAAGCCGCAACTTTCTTTTAAGCGCTTGATTATTGGTGTATATATTATATACTCCACTCTGTTTGGACACTGTATTTTTTTTACCCACGGTGTTAAATTTAAGTCTAAGATATCAAAGTGTGGGAACAAAATGTATTTGTGAAAGTAATTGAAGATGATCACATACTGTCGTATTTGAATACTTTTCTAGAAAAGTGTAATTGGATTTCTAATGAAATATATATTTTTCGAAGTACTTTGTATTGCGATAAATACACACGGCAACACCATTTCACACTTATTTCGATTGATACTCTTCATAATATACTGTAGCGTGCTGTTACATGGAAGACCTTTCATTTTTATGAATAGCATAAAAAGAAGGGTATGAAAAAAATGCTGCAGTGCGGCGTTACGAATTTGCCGCCTAAAGAAATGCATAAAAAAATAATTTTTTGGAATGTTTGATATGAGCACAACACCGGGTAGTCACATTATATATCCTAGTGCCTCGGGACCAGTAAAGAAAATAAAAAAAAAACAGACAAATTCTGGTCTATAGCATTTACGTGAAATCTGATGGCAATTTCAGAGCGGTAAAATTTAGTGTATGCCTTCGTAACATGAATTTTACACCATCGACATTTCAATGAGTATTTCTACTGTGATTTATCACTGTTACCTGTAATGCCGAAAGGCACTGTAGGTACTGAATAAATATTGAATATATATATAATCGACGTTGCCGTTGTTTTTATGACGTTAAATCGGAGCTCGTTCTGAGATATGCGCAGTGAACAACATCATGGCCTCCAGCGAACGCCACTTATGACAAACACAAAAGTCGCACGCAAAACAACCTTAGCTTTTGAGCCTAGGATTAATATTTTATGGGCATTCCGCCTCAAAGTTCATCCACCCGGTTGCGCTGACCCCTCGCGGACGAATGTCGCGAACGTTGTGCGGTACTCACACAGGGGGAGAGGAGAAGCATCTTCAAGTACATCTATCTAAACAAGAGTTTCTTTTCTTCTATTTATTTTCGCAGAGGACAAGCATTGTCACTGTCAAGGGAGTGGTCGAGTGAATGAGTAATGTCTCCATTGTACAATAAAGCATTAATCAGTCACCTGTCTCTCCTCTACACGGACGTACGCACCAAGCATGTAAGCACACGCACGCGCTCAACAAAACGAGGTTACTCTAAACCACCTCGTTCACTTGACATCACCTGGACGTTTCGAGGTAGAAAACAATCAACTAAGGACAGATACGTTGACTGATAAGGAGAGAGAGAAAAAAAAAAGATGCAATCGACTGTTTTAAAAAAGTTGGCAATTAGAAGGTCATTAAGCAGAAAACCGCATACTTAACCGATGTCATCTTGGCTTTTGTAGAAACGCAGCAGTCGGCCGGTGGTCCCTAACACCTGGACGCCAATCCGACGCAGTGATCGACCGTTCAGTGTACATACAAACTTGCGTTTCAAGACATGGCCACGCATTAATGCAAATCACTTGTTTCTTGTGTGACGAGAAGACTGGAGGGGGAGGGGACAGACAACTTAACGTGCTTGCGCACGTGAATTGCACCCTGTAATTAGAACGATTTGACTTCAAAATCATGTGCCGTGTATGTTCTTCGGGGCTGTAAGAACGGCGGTCGGTGCGGTCGTTAGGTGGTGGTTTAGCTATGCTCCGGCGGGCCACACAACTTGACAGAGGAAAACGCTAATTGCATACGATTCTCGTGAATCGCTCCCAGCGCATTACCACAAATGTTCGATAGCACGAATGTGCAATCGACAGGGATGTAATCGTTGAGGCGAGTCCTTGCGTTTTGAGGTGAAGGCTACCTTCGCTCCACTTTTTCCCTTATAGATACATTGCTTTTGTTTTCGAGGGATTGTGGTTGGACGATTTTGGGTGACACAAATACCTTTGAAAATTTGGAAGTTTTCGGCTCATATTTACCGAAGCGGATATACCCAACACTAGCTGTACGTGCGCAGTCAATCAAATGAATAAGCACGCGATTCATAATCTAAGTATTCTTAATAGAAAGTAAGCCACGAGAAATGACCACATGGTGGTTCTTTTGGACTGCTACTAGAAAATAAATTAGTATGCCAAGTTTAACCAAGAAACTCAACGGAAAGATTAATATACGTTTCAAATTTAGAGCAAGAGTGCGCACGTATATTTTGATAAACATATGAAACAATTAAACAATAAACAAATAATCCCTATTCACTAAGACCACCAGGCACCGGGTACATTGCTGGTAATCACAATTTCATTTTTTTTTCAGCGGGCCTTGTGTGTGTTTTGTGTACGTTGAGACCCGCTACATTTGGCGGGGAATCACTGTGTCGTGACGTTGTCTTGTCACAGGATCCAGTGATGTGATGTGATTGCTGCGCCATTTGCTCCAAACTGCGCCCAAGTACTTAACCCTGCCACATCTTCCTACATTTCACCAAAATGTGAGGAATTTCCGGCAACGTTGCGCCAAAACTTAATTTCACTTTAGTAACACTGAAAATATAATAGCTCAGCAGGCCTCGCAACTTGGCCGGATCGTATACGACAGGGTTGTGCGAGATTTCTGAACTTTCGAGTATCGCCTCGAATGACGTATTATTCGGTCTGATTTCGCTTCATATGCACTGACGGTATACTCGGAAGTTTCACAATAATTCTCATGTTTGTGTTCTGCTCTGGCTGATTAGTCCGCACGCTGGTGTACTGCAGTGAAGCGACAACCGCGGAGTAGGCGTCGCGATTTCGTGCCTTGCTTCGCAGCAGGGTATCTGCGTGCTAAGGGAAAGCACTCCTCCAGAACGAGACATGCCAATTTCTGAACAAAACTTCGGCATTTTGAGATTTAGCGAGGAAACTTCGGTATTGCAAGAAAATTTATATGGAATCTTTTTTGAGTTTATGTTTTATGCCAACTCTTTTTTTTTTTGGTTATCACTTTTATATAGGAGTGAGTAAATTAGAACTAAATTAGCAGAAGTGGTGGATGGATGGAAGCATGGGAAAAGCCTTAACCAGTTCGGCAAGATTTTTCTTATGAAGTTCTACATATAAAATGTAATCGACGTTTCATAATCATATGACAAGAACTTTGTTTTCTCAGAACTAAGAAACTTCAGTTTTGTGACAACCTCTACAACTTAAAGGAAACATATATTTAAGTGCTCAAAATTATTGTATTCTAACGTTATTTCAGTCGGATTCCGTACCTCAAACAATGATTCACCGCAGTTGTGCTGTCCTTCATCAGTCACCTTCTTGTTACCGTGTCTGGTGCTTCTACACACAGCTAAGCAGCTAGTTCTGTGTTTGAGGAAGCGCTCCAGCTGTGCAATTGATGCTAACAAAAGGTTGAACATAAGTGAGAAGGCGAAGTTGACATTGCCTTCTCGTTGGACAAGCCAACACACGAATATTAACGTAATATTTGCACTGGTACGGATGCAAATAAAGTGTGCGCTCATGCTCCAAAAGTTCCTTTCTCCAAAATGGACGTTTAGCTGCCCCAAAACGACTAAGACCAATCACATCACCGAGTTTCACGAGACGTCGTGTCACATGACGTCAGATTTTCTTGCTAAATATAGCGGAAAAATTTCTTTGTCAAATTTAATGGCAATTAGTGTCACGTGATGTCGTGACGTCACCGTGTAGTATGAACACCATCCGCTCTATTTAAACACGGCAGCATAGTACTGTGTTCATCAGCTTATCATCGTCTCGGCTGCTGATTTGCAAAACACAGCAAAAAACCGTGATTTTTAAAAAAAATCGATTGACGAATTTTGAAACAACCTGCAATTCTTGCCCAGTCCCGAAACACACGTCTCCCGACGATGACCTGTCCAACCCGGAGAAAACCACCCCTTGCTCCCACTCAAATATACCGCACGCACAAAAAAAAAAAAAAAAAGTACGATACCTAAGCACAGAAGACGGAATCCAGCCGCGAAACCAAATCATCCGCGCCACTAAACGCTCCCGCACGACGGAACTCGCCGCCATCCTCCTTCGTTAGAAGAACAGGGCCCGAGAATTAAGGCGGGAAAAAGAAAAAAAAAAGATGGCGGTGGTCGTCAGCGGCAGCAGTAGCAACAGTGACGTCGAAAGAGGCGCGCTGCGGATCTGCCTAATTGTGACGCGAGCGTTTACTTTGCGTACCGACGGCCCACTGCGCTTCGTTCCTTCATTACCGACTCCTCGGCAAGACCCGAGGTCCCCTCCATATTGATTCCCGTCGTCTGCTTGGGCCGGGCACACGGTCCGACGGACGCCCGGTCGCAAACGAAGTCAGCGGTCTAATTTGAGCGGAGTTGGGGGAATTGCGAAAGAGTGTTGCTAACACTGGGAGGGCGCGAGTGCGGGAGTATGAGAGGGAGAGAAAGGTGAGAGGTTGAGAAGAGGGTCGGAGAGGTGGCGGGGAATGTGTCGCGAGATTGAATGCCGCGGCGGAAGTGGTGGTCAGGTAGCCATCTTGATTGCGAACGAAGCCGGCTGTCTGTTTGAGAGAGCGTTCTAAGATAAAAGATGCTTTTAAGAAGTAATTAGGTGAGAGTTACTCGAGTTTAGACGGAATTAAGTTACGAAGACAGTTACGGTATTAAATATGTATCTAGTTACAGTTGCAGTTGCCTGAGCGAAAATGCAATCAAGTTAATAATGCAGTTAAGTTTTGAAAGGTGCATCTAAGTTACGAGTACAGCTGCAAGATTAAAATGTGTATAGTTTCACTTGCAGTCGCAGAAAGTTAATTACGTTTCAGAGACGGTTACAATATTTAAAATGTATCTAGTTACAGCTATCGTTACCTGATCAGAAATAAAATTAATTTACTAATTCATGTGCGGTATTAAAAAAATTGATCGAGGTAACGAGTACAGTTGAATTAATAAAATGTATTTAGTTCCATCAGAAATGTTATTAAGTGTCGAATACAGTTAATATATTAAAATTTTATCTAGTTAATCACCGAAAGCAGAAATGTATCTAGGCTACCGATGCAGTGGCATTATTAAAGGAGCATCTAATTACAGTTACAGTTACCTCAGCGCAAATCTAAGTAAGCTGGAAACACAGCTACATCGTTGAAATGTGTCTACACTTACAGTTTCTCCCGAAAAGGTAACTTATTTGTGTTTGAATAGCTTGTTAAAAAATCTCGGAACTTTTACGTGTTCTTCGAGATGTTCAGTTTCCAAAGCGGATAAAAGTATTGCCCGACATTCATCTCGAATCAGCGCTGCAGAAGTTGGAGGCAGTTATGACATGTAGATCTGATGTTATGTAATTTTACTTTGTTTCAGGTTACTCAAAAAATGAAACAAAGTTACAGTTGAGTGTTTCCACGTCATATCGTGCCATGATGATCCGGGTCATATTTTTAATATTTATGTAAAAATATACGTTAAAACGATGTTCTTGGGAAGAGCATTCAGCTATATGCGAAAGTCGCAGTTTGCTCTTCTGGAGATATAAAATTTCGAAGGTCGAGGAGGTTGCCAAGCTTCCCTATGGTAATTTGCACAGCCGTCAATTTCGCACTGAAAAATGCAGGCAGTAATACTTATTTCTACTTTTTTTAATGAAAGGTTTACGACATCTACACATATAATTAAGAACAATTAAAAACTACAATAAAAGATTTACATATGTATATTTCTTGCCATCCCCTTTTACGGGCCACCTCACGAAGGACCGTCGACGGACGCACTCCCTACTACCGGCAGTTGACAACCGTATGCACAGCACATTACCGTGAAGCTCAAACAAAGCCACACACGAGGAAGGTCTATCACTGCGAAAACAAGGCGAGGGAATTACTATCTGGAGAGTCTGTATCTTGGTGTTCAACACTGTGTGACGACTAACAAACCAGCTCACCCTTTTAAGTATCCATGAGTATACCCAATGGAATACAGATATATAACCATGATAACCAGAAAAGTTTTGATGTTGGGTGTTTCCATATGTAAGCTGATACAGTGAGGGTGCGGGTCCATATTTTGTATATTTCTGTCAAAATACATACTATGTGAAAGTCATGTCATTGGGAGAAGCATTCAGCTCCGTTTTACAAAACGCGGGCCTAATCGTTCCTAGGAAAAGTACACATTGCACAGAAAAAGGATTGGTGTAATATTGGTTCCTGCCTAAGGGATAATTTATGAACAAATAGGCGTTAGATATAACTAAGCTAATTTATAATTGTTTTAAAATTTATTTGATATAACTGCCGGCCAACATTTAAAGGCCAAGGCAAGGTGTGAGCAAAGATATCAACCATGTTGAATTAACCTGAGACTGGGGTAGAGAAGAAACATCAAAACGTATAGAAGAGTTAGAAACTACCCCAGTCTCAGGTTAATTTAACATGGCTAATATTCACCAGCTCGGCTGCACCCTTACGATTTTTATAAAAATATCAAAACAATCGCAGACCAAATAAACACATACAGGCACGAAAAACAAACGAAAAACAAGTGGCTTAGTCTTTGACATATAAAAGGTCATCAATTGCACTAGCAAATAAATGGAGCGACAAGAGTAATTTCTGCCACGCTGTGGAGCAACACATTTCCACTCACAAACAGAGCGAGGGAAAAGGGGCGAAACTCCAGGAGCAGTTTGTCGCGCTTTTGCCTCGTATCACGACTTAGGTTGTACTGTGATATAATCGCCGAAACGTAAACCAACTTTATCATGTATTATGTTGTGCGAAAATGACGGCGCTTTACCGATCTTCGACGTAACTAACTTTGACGATTCGATTTAGTAATGAACGGTATAATTAATACAATTAAATAAACATGGTGGGCATAATTGAAAACTATTAAATCAACCCACATTACAGAGATATAAGGCGTGCGCAGCCTTTTACGGCGCTCCGTAAAATACACTCAATTTGAACGTGTATCTGAAAAAAAAGAAAAAAAGGGGGGGGGAGGGGTCTTAGGAGGGAACGCAAAGGAACAAATATATAAAGCTAAACTAGGGACACAACCTTATTTTACACCCTACGATTAAAGCAGCACTGTCTATACAGCCTTTGATCGGTTCTAGAGAATATATCTTTGGAGCCGTCGCCGTGCGGAAAAGCCCCTGTAACGAAGACAAGCAGGCTCAATTTGAGTGAAGGTTTGTTGTCGTTTCTCTCTTCAAAAGGTCATATGTTACTTAATGTTTTGCCATCACAAGTTATTTCAAGTCACTGTAAACGGTTAAGGTAATAGAAAATTAAAAAGTGGATTTTTGTTTTTAAAGATTGACGTGCACATTTTGCCACATTTAGATAAATTAGCTGCGTTTCTGCATTAATAACAAAATTACAATAATGGCTAAGCATATTTTTCTTGTATATTCGTAAAATTCATTTTAAATATATTAATTCTTATATATTTTGCGTCGTTTGTATATGAAAGTAGTTAGTTGGTAAACAATGTGTGAATATGCTCTAAAGCGCGTTTATTTGATATGTTTCCTAAATGTTTCTGCAAAGAATATTTACTGTAATTTTAATATTTGTGTATAGGCATAAACCATAAAATGAGTAAGAAAAAGCATTACTATTTGCATGCTTCGGTGTGAAAATGACGGCTGTGCAAAGTACCATAGCGAAACCTTAGCGACCGGTCCACGCATCGAGCTTCGAAATTTTATATATCCGGAGGATAAATTATCTACGGCTTTCGAACATACTGAAGGCTCCTCCAAAAATGAGGCTTTAGGACACATATTTTTTTTGCATAAATATATAAAAAAAATCGACCCGGACCGTAATCGCACGATCTGACGTGAAAACACCCAGTTACGGATGCTGAACTTTCATTGTAACTCGAATTTAGTCAATTTAATAAAGCTGCGAAGTAAATGACTAATTATGTTTAATTCGTTGCGAATTAAACATAATTAGTCAGTTACTTCGCAGCATTTCTACGATGAGAAGCTAAGTAAAACAGGTAAAAGCAAGGCAGAGAAAATAAAAAGAGAGACGAATTCATTATTAAGCACGTTTAACCGATAACTGCACTTTAGCTTTCGATTGTTACGTCACGTTTTGATCACATTAATTCTCGTCTTGTACATTCTCCTTTCAACGCCACAGTAGTTCCGCAAACGCGTAGGCCTGGTAAGATGGCGTCACGCGTATCCTGATTGGTCAGTCATGCCCTGTGACGTCACGGAAGTCAGTGTGACATTGTTCTGTCACGCATCTTCCTTGTCCGTTTGCTACGAACGCGCCGCCGCCTTTGATTTAGTCTCCTTGATTTAAAAGGTGCACAAATGATGAGAACAGGGAGACAGAAAGAGTAAGAGATGAAGAGAAAGAGAGAGAAGAGAGAGAAAGAGGGCGAGTATTTTTAGGTTGACTGCGTTCATTAGCATGAAGAAAAGAATAAAAAAACGAGAGCGAAACAGCTGCACGTACGCTGCCGTGTGCGAGCAAATACGGGGGAGCTAATTGAGTTTGACCACGAATTGGCGGTGGCGTTAGGCCTAACGTGGAGGGGCGGAGAGGGGACTCGGCCGCTGCCGGGCGTTACACCTGAGATTTCTCCTCGGTGAAGACGGTCCGTCGGGTCTGTCGACGGCAGCTGCCTCTCCGTGCACCCTACAACCGTGTTTGTATACTGCAGCTAGAACCACTTAATAAGTTGCGCGCAACAGTATTGGCACTTTATGTTCTCCGATTTTCTTGTGAGCGCGCCGCCATTTTGGTTCTTAGCGCAAAGCGGCCGCCATTGGTAATCGTTGCGATTAGAGAATGTGACTTCCTAAGGTTTAAATGCGAATGCAGGCAGCTCGATGCGATATCGTTTCACTCTGTCGCGGACTGTATTAACGTTTCTAAAAGACAAAAAAAGCGTTTCTTGCGGCTAAAAAAAATGAATAAAAAAAGCTTCAGATAACTGGCAACCATGATTTCAAGCACCGAATAGCTGAAGTGCCGTTAATCTGAAGCGTATACCCTCTGTAACTCTACGCTTTAAGAAATGCCTGCGTGTCTACTTACCCGCTATACACTCAAAGAGCCAATCATTGCAATCTAGATAATCAGCTCAGCGAATGATGAGGCAAAACATCTGTTTAGACCTTAAAATTAAGTCTGCGCTTTGGCATTACGCAATGCAAAGCGTCGTGCTTTCATTGCGTAATGCCACAGCGCAGACTTCATTTTGAGGTCTAAACAGATGTTCCGCCTCATCATTCGCTGAGCTGATTTCCTAGATCGCAATGATTGGCTCTTTGAGTGTTTTCCGGGTAAGTAGACGGGCAGGCATTCCTTAGAGTGCCACCGGCTATTAGCGCCGAGGTGTTTAAGTGGCGCCCTGTGTCCGTGACGTCACGATCGGAATCTGCTTCGCCGTGATGTTACGAAGAGTGACCCGGGCTACTTATTATACCACTCGCGAACGACGAATGCGATGGCGTGTGTAAAAAAGCACGCTGGTTTCATCAGTTTCCAGAGCAGTGAATCCCGCCTCGAACGCTCAACGTTAATTACGCTGTTGAAAAGAGACAAAATGTACTATATCGAAGACAGGCACCGAAAAACACAAGGACAAAACAGACGTAAACACTGGCGCCAGTGTTTACGTCTCTTCTTGTCCTTGTGTCTTTTCGACGACTGTCTTCGATCATGGATGAACCAACTGGCCCAAATTGCCATCTTAATGTACTATATGAATGTCTCGAATAAACATATAAGAAATTATAAAAATAAATATATAAGTGCGTGTACAAGGTCTTTTATGACCTTATATGTTCTAATGTGTTTATTGGAGACATCCATAGATAAATATTTTTACAAAGCGACCAGGAGGACACCATCAACATACACTCATCATCAAGAGCGAACTCGGAATTCAGCTTCAGCTTCCCTTTAAAACGAAAAACCATTATAGAGCTCCCGGCGCACTTATCTTGGAAGCTACGTATACGGTGACGACAAAAAAGACGCAAGAGGGCGGTGCAAGCTTCCTCGAGAATGAAGAGAGACGTAATCGACTGATTTCCTCATAGAGAAGCAGCTTGGAGGTGGCAACCGAATTAAGTTGATTTAATTCTGCCCAACCCTTAAAACGCGTTTTTTCTTCTTTTCACAAGACGGAAGCAAAGTTAGGCTGACATCATTATCACTTCCGAATTCACTCCTTGCCCAAAGTGCGCGCGAGCACTCGTGTTCTGAAATCGTTCAGTCCTTTTATCTGTTTCGCGTCTTCATTCTATTCTCAAAGGGGGATCTTTGTTTTCTTTAGTTCGGGCTTTCAATTTGGTTAAATTGGTGCCCGTTCTTTTGTGAACGTGGCGCTTTTCACGCGTGCACTTGTTTCTTGAGTACCCGAAGAAAGTCTGTTTTTAACCCCCCCCCAAAAAAAAACGTAAAAAAAGAAGAGCAATCCGGAAGTAACTATACAAGTTTCAGACTGCAGAGGCAAGGAATCTCATAGGAGCACACGAGGGGCATCCTTTGTCGAGATAACAAAACGTAACTCCCTACTGAAAAGAATCACTTGTCCAATGAACACACCAGAACTTATGTAAATTAGATAGTGTGTATTTAGGCTCTTAGGTGGTCTGGTACCCTAGTTACATTAGCGCTCTGTTATTAAGCTAACGACAGTTGACTCAATCGCGATCGGCCGGAGTTACATGGCGGCGCCAACTGTCATTGAGCTGCTGACGATCGTTGAGTTCAACTGAGCTGGGCACCTCAGTTGATGGGGGTGCGCCCCAATACATAGTTCCCCCGTGACGTCACTTCCTCAACTTCCGGCCGCCGGCCGCCATTGCCCGGTACTGAGAAGCAGACGCGGACGCTGCTGCTGCCGCATGCGCGCCGCTGAACGACTCGACGACGTCGGTGTGCATGCCCGTGCGGCTCGATGGCGAAAGCCAATGGCCAGGAGTTTTGTACCTCGTACTTCGAGGAGCTTGTGGGTCCTACACGGGCTCGCTATGAGGCGAAGATTAGTATGTGCGACGGCGTCGATCCCTACACACTACGCGTGGGAACGAATACGACATCAGATGCGGACTTGCTTCCAGCCACTACACACGTGGACATTATTAACTATCTGGTCTTATCGACAAGCTACATATCCCTGCTACAGATGAAGGCCTACAAGTCCTTAGAGGCCCACAATTACTTCACAAGCGGATGGGTGAAGAGTCTCACGGCGATGCGGCTACCATCCAAGCGGATCGTCGTTCTGAGCGAGGTAAGTTGATCACCGTTCCTTAATCTGCCTGCGTATGTGCGTCTGTGTTTATTTGTTCGCGACAAATTATAATATTTGTTCCTGCGCTGTAAAATTTTGCCGTTAAAGGGTGAACCGCATGTAAGCGATTTAGCGAGCGACGAGAGGAGCGAAGGTGACAGCGACGAGTGACGGAGAGTTCTCACGGTCGCTCGTCGCGTCCGTCGCTCGGTTCTGGGATTTCTAGAAATCGTCGCTCATCGCTTTCATGCGGTTTGCCTCGTCGCGCGAGTGACTTACCGACAGCGAAGCGGGTCGTCATCGCTTGTCTCGTCGCTCGCTTACATGCGGTTCAACCTTAACGCACCGCCCGGTCCCCACGAGTTGACGAGATCCATTTACTGTTGCAAATGTGGTCAGATCTGAGTTGCACTTCCGCTTGAGAGCAAAAGACCGAGCGACGCGACGGGCGGCAGTGAGAAATCTCCGTCGCTCGCCAAATCGCTTGCATGCAGTTCAGCCTTTATTGGCAGGAAATGTAATTGTGAACACAAAATGACAAGTTCGCAGTAAAGACATAAACAAAATGTAAATTCAGTATATCAAAATAATACATGCGTATCAAGTTTTTAATCTGTCACTTTATTCTTAGGTCAACCACTCCCAACGACTGCGAGAGGCACCACTGAAGGCCTGGTTGCTGGCCGACGCCGACGGAAGTGTCATCACAGCGCACTGCACCTGCATGGCAGGAGCAGGCGAAGCCTGCTCGCACATTGGAGCAACACTGTTCGCTGTCGAGACAGCAGTGCGTCTCAGGAATTCAAGAACGTGCACGGAGAAGGAGAACGTCTGGCTTCCTGCACACAGCCCTGGGACGCAGTACAAAAGGCTTCGGGACATTGACTTCTCATCTTCTAAAAGAAAAAAGAAACAAATGGATGGGATTCATCAGAGGCTGAATGCTGAAGTCGTGCCACCATCGCGCCCAGTTGTGCCACCTGCTCCAACAGAGGAAGAGCTTAGAATCTTCCATTCCAGACTTTCGGATGCTGGAGCTGTACCTGCACTCTTCATGGTCCACCCGCAGTACAGTGGCAGGTTCGAGCCACCTTGCAGGAGAGAACCAAGCCTTCTTCGCAACTTGTTATGTGCAGAAGCACGATCGGAGGACTTGCCAGCTCTCGTTTCCCGTGCCGACAAGGTGCTGGCCGAACTTGTCGTCAGTGAAGAAATGGTAACGAATGTAGAAAAGAGCACACGGGCACAGTCGAAATGTGCAAAGTGGTATTCGTATCGTGCAGGTAGGATTACTGCATCAGTAATGAAAAGTGTCTGTTCAACTAGTGTGACCCAGCCCTCAATAAGCCTTTTGAAAAAGATCTGCTATCCTGAACAGAATACCTTCACGAGTGCAGCTACAGCATGGGGTCTCGAGCACGAGGATGATGCAGTCGCCAGCTATGTCGATGTCATGTTAGAAAACCACACCGACTTCACTCATCGCAAAACAGGGGTTTATTTGAGCACGCAGCACCCCTACATCGCTGCCAGTCCTGATAGTCTTGTTTCCTGTGCATGCTGCGGCAAGGGAGTTGTTGAAGTTAAATGTCCACATTCCTTAGCCATCAACACGATACAGCAGGCAGTAAATGACTCGGACTTCTGCCTAGAGGATGTGGATGGCAACCTGCGCCTAAAAAGGAAGCACCCTTTTTTCTATCAGGTGCAGACACAGATGGCTGTGTGTGGTGTTACTTACGCGGATTTTGTTGTGTGGAGTCCACTGTCAAAGCCGCACATTGAAAGAGTGCTGAAGGATGACGCATTCTTTGACAGTGTCATTCCAACCGCGATAGACTTTTTCAGATGTGCAATCTTGCCTGAATTGTTTGCTCAGTACTTCACAAGAAAATGTACTCCAAAGTCTAAAGCGAGCGTGAACAGCTTTTGCTACTGTCAGGGACCCGAGGTGGGAAAGATGCTTGCATGCGATGGCCAACACTGCAAATACGGTTGGTTCCATTACAGTTGCCTAGGCATAAAGCGTGCTCCAAAACAAAGCAAGTGGTTTTGCGAAGATTGCGTTGCTGCAACCAGCAGTCAACAGTGAATTTCATATTCTGCAGAGTGAACAGCAGCCTTTGTACATTTATAGGAGGACGTTTGGTAAAGTGCAACAATTGAGTGGCCTGGGTGCCCTCTCGTTAATAAAATGTTACAGTATCCACATCCATGACAACATTGTTTGTTTTTTATTCAATACACAGAATCACCAATTTTAATGTGTCAGATGAAAGCATATATTTACAAAATGTATTAATGTGACCAAAGACAGCAGAATGCTCCATTGTCTCATAGCAAAACCAGATGAACCACACAAAAAAACAAAGAAAATTGCACGAACCCCCGAACTCGTGCTCGGACACGAACAAACAACCCTGCATCAGCAACAGATTGACAAATCGACAGTATGCAAATTGAATGCGAGTGTTTCTGACCAGAAAAGAGTGACAGAATGCTGACCCAAGCTATTACTCACTTTCGTCTTTTTCATTTTATGTACAAATGAAGGATGCCAGCTTGCAAGAAAAAACCTTCATGTGGGTATTTTGGGGTTTTCAGGAACCACAGACGGACAGAGGTTTGTAAGGGCGCAACAGACTGTCACAATCTTATCGAGAGGCGTAAACGGATCTCCTGGTCTACAAGTGACAAAGTCAATTGGTTGAACAGCTTTCATGATGATGTACTTGTTGCGTACTAAGCCGATAACCCTTTCAACATGAATTCGAACGTTCGCAAGTTTTCGAGTACTTTCAATTTCTAGGGCCGACAGTTGCTTTTTGCCTTTAGTGAAGGCAGGAACATGCAGCTTTGCACAGTACAGGCTCAGAGTGTCGGCAATATCAAAACCCCTGTCGGCGAGAACCACATCCCCTTGGGATAGGAGGTCGAGAAGGCCACAGTTTTCCGTTATGTGTTTATCGCTCGTTCTTCCGCCCCAGCCTTCCGATATGTATGTTATAACACCTTGAGGAGATATTCCAATTAAAAATTTCCCCGTGTTACTGTTTTTGTACTGGGACCATGTCTCGCTTCTTGGAAGTAAAGAGGATGGTCGCTCTATTTTTATCTCAAAGCAGTCAATGATGACTGCCACCTTTGGCCCGAAGGAGTCAAAGAATGCCTGTGGCATCGTGCTCTGTATGTCTCTCCTAGACGGCCACACAATTTGGGACTTCAGTCTCCAGAATGCTGCGTGCAGCCACTTTTCGAAGATTCTGCTTACCGTTGAATCTGAAACACCAAACCTGTAAGCAAGATCTTGCACAGGGAAGTTCCATTTGAGCTTCAATAAAAACACGAGGAATTCCTGGAATTTCTCCAAGCCATTTTGTGCAGTGTGTTTCACAACAGACTCGACAAACTGAAAGACTGCAAATAGAACTGAAAAGCTACCAAGCCCTGTATAAAAAAGAACTTTTGCGTCGTCTTCACGAAGCGATGCCTCTGTCACTTCCAGCTGTTGCTTTTGCTTCGTAAGTGTGCGGAGCTCCGAAGCAAGTCTTCGGTTATCCATGTCAAATGCTCGGAGGCCCTCTTCTGTCAGGTCTGTTTGCATGGCAGCTTCTGCCACAAAAAGGAAAAAAAAAACAGTAATTTAGTGCATCAAATTTTATGCGAAAGGAATGTCATTAAACTAATCATAAATGGTAAAATTATGGCACAAACCTCTGTTCGAGGCTGCTGAATCCACGGAACAGCTTGGAGGGGAGAACCTTGATCAGGCTCAGGGTCCATGCTGCAGTCTAGAGGCGATGCACGATCTTGAAGAGACTGGCAGGGAGGTGTACTCGTCTCTGACTGGACTGCCGTCTTTTGGCGCTTCTTCGAACGCTGGTACCGAGCCGATACCTCACCCAAAGGCTGCTGGCCGCGTTCGTAACCGAGGTGCTGGGTCGGCGCCCAATCAGGGTTAGCATCGTCCATGAGACTCGATGGTTTGCCTGGAAATGAAGGGACGTGTCTGAACTCTCGGCGACGAACGACGCGATTTGCGGTCGCGTCTCGCTCGTTTCTAGATTTCCAGAAAACATCGCCCATCGCTGCTGCTCATCGCGACGTGCGTCGCTTGCATGGCTACGACGGGCCGAGCGACAGCGGGTCCTGTCGCGTCGCTCACATGTGATTCACTGATCCCAGCATCTGAACTAAACTCGGCGAGTCCGCAGCCAACACCACAGAATTACGGAAACGCGGCTACAGATATAAAAACAAATACAAAAGCAGTGGTTGCAACTTGCTCGTCAACTGTAAGGAGTTTCGATCGTCAGGCATTGGAACGTCAAAACATTGCCTCGGCTGCTGCGCTCAAAGATCGAGCACGATCGTAAGCTTCCGTCAGACCGCATTGAGTGGACTCACGTGTTCCTTACCTTTAATAAAGTGACGACCGCAGACACGAACATTGTTGAGGTTCCCCAGATCCTTTCGGTTGATGCGAGTGAGCCAGAGGCTCCGGCGCTTCTCGGAGAGCTGCTTTGTCCGCTCACACTGCCACGTGATTATTTTTGGCAAACAGTGCAGCCCTATTCCTGGTTCCGAATTAGTGCTCTGTGCGGAAGACTTACTTCTGCTTCGGCAACCGAACATCCCGCATATCGGCATGACTGCACCGCACGATCGCAAGAAGGAAACGCGCAACGAAAGTCGATCAGCTGCGTCGCTCACAACCAACACACGGCAGCCACCTGCCTGAAACCGGAACTGAAACTTTTTGATACCTGGCAATGGCGCTGGCATATCCCAGAAGCCCCGGCTATGACGTCCGTGAAAACTATGTATAGCTAAAGCAGTCAAAGATGGCAGCGTCCGCCGCATCGCCGCCCAAGACCAGCGCTGCAGCTGAAAGCACTTATTATTGCGGAAGATTGTGGGGACGTATCTAGAAGGTATTCCAACAGCAAATATTGTCGGAAGAGGTAAGATTTGGGGCAAAGAGCTATCGCCTGAACGATCACGGCACGTTGCGAAGCTAAAGCTCGGCGAGGGCTGGCGATTGCGATGTCGGTGCCGATAAGACTTTCGCTTTGTCTCTCTTGCTTGAATTCGCGTGAAACGATCTGAATATCGTTTCTTACTCTAAACACACACACAAAAGCAAATTTTATTTTCCTTTAAGCGTTTATAATGAATGAGAAGTGTGCATATAATTTATTTGCATCACATTTACTCGGACACTTGTAGTTGTATTTTGTTATTGATTCCTAGAATCTCCCTTGTGCAAACAATATACGAGTGATAATAAAAAAGTCTCGGAACCTACATTTTTTTTTTTTGAATTTGCCACCACCCGTGAATAAATTAGAAAACTCATTCGCGGAAATGGATTAAAAAACAAATTTTCGCGACCTCTCCAGGGCGCTGATATATCCAGAGTCACTCCGCACACAATATTGTTTCTTTTCTTACCGTTTCTATGCTGTCTGATATATATTTAAAACTCATCAGAATTTCGGAACCAATAATTTTCAACTTTTCCCTTTGTTTTCTTTGTGTTTATGTATACATATATATTTTTCTCCTACAAGTGTTTGGTCAGATGTTGGATTTAGCATAGTGACGGACCCCCGTTAATAGAGAGTGTTAGTAGGTCGTTCCGATGACTCCGATAATGATATCCGCTACTCCGCCGCCACTGTGCGCGTGCATCGCGTCGCTATCGGGTATCGTTACCGAGGGTATCGAGGTATCGGAACGATCTACTAAACTCGTAACGTATAGATACCACACGACGACATCTCGGCGACGAACTGGTAAATACATCCCTTTTGCCTCGTTAACTTTAAAACTAAACTTTAGCTTTTTTTGGGGGGGGTGCGAAGGTGGTTATATTAACGAGGCATCACTGCATAGGTGAGGATAGAAGTCAAGATGATTTAAGTCGTGCCTCAAATTATGATTTAAATCGTTATTTGAACACCAAAACGAATTTTGCAATGACAATTTAAATCAAATCTTTCCGCAAAAAAATTAAAAATAATCAAGAATCCTGAAAATAGATTTTTATTTACCGTTTGGCTACCATGTATGTGCTGCTATGTGCATTTCTGATAGTATTTTTTTTTTAATATCAAAGAATCATCGAGCACAGGAGACTTATATAAAGGTGAACAGGAGCAAAAGAGAAGTGTTCTTTGAGCAAATCGAATCGTGGACTTTTTTTTCAACCTTTTACTTCGTTTCTGAGTTATGCAATGTCCAGTCCAAGCAACTCGAAACGCGAATGAAAAATATGATGAAATAGAAAAGTAATGACCTATTGCAAGCAAATCAGAATGCAAAATTAGGAAGCAAATAAAGTGTTTTGATCTAGAAGATCAAGCCGTTTCGTTCTGGTACGACAGGTTTTAGATCAATAAAAATGTCTCCAATCAAAATGTACTTTTGATTGACAGTATAATTATTTCTCTGTACTGTTATCCTGTGATCACTATCTGTGATTTGTAAGGATCTATCAATTAATTTGCTTGCTTAAAAATACATCTAATGATAAGGAATTACATTTTTCTAGCTACAGTAATTGAAATAAAATAAATCCTATCTAAATAAAATAAATATAATCTAAACCAAACATATCTGGCTTAAAATAATTTAAATAAATACAAATCAAATATATTTTTAAATTTTAAAATAACAATATTTTTGTGCGTACCATTAGCCAAGACCATTATTTTGGTAATGTTACTCTTTTTCTATGCAATACTAAGTTCTGTAGAAAACCAAGAGTGGCGTTTTTATGTTCTTGTAGTAATTAATTTTTTGGTATTAAAATGTCCATTTAATTTTTGACTATCTGGGTTAAGAGATAGGTACTAGCAGTGTCAGGCACGTAGCCAGGATTTTGTTTCGGGGGGGGGGGGGGGGGGCCGTCCATGAGAAAATGCTGTATGTGGGGGAGGGGAGAGGAGGTCCCAGCAAAATGGAAGATTTCGGGAGGGGGGGGCCGCCCCCCCCTTCCTGGCTACGTGCCTGAGCAGTGTCTACATTCTTGTCCTTTAATACTGACGACCAAGAGTAACATGTGAGAAACTTATACAAGCCCAAGTAATTGCAGGCACTTGCTATTGTACCTATAATTCTGTCTAGTAGCACTCTGATTTCGCAAAAGCGCGAGAAGGGTGTGTAAGCAGATCAAGACGCACCAGAGCGTCATGGCATTCAGTAGAACTGTTCGAAGACAAAATACTGAGGACGTCCCCGACACTGGTTTTCAGTTGACTGCACGGTGCAAAAAGATAACTGAACGCGAATAAAATTAAATAAATACAGTAAACGACTTATTTTTCGCTGGATACCTAATTCTACGTGCAAATTTCGCGACTTCTAAAATTGTGCGAAAAATCAGGCTCGAGAATTTATCACTCCACGGTAATCGAATACACCAGAATATCACTCCAAATCGCGAAATTTCGTGCCCAGCGAAGTATTCTCCAAACCCTACACTTTCCAAAGTTCGCAAAACGTTGATTCATTGAGCCGGTGAAAATAAGGTCGTGTACAGTATAGGCTCGTTGGACTCACCTGTGCACCGCCCGCACTGGCAGAAAAGTGTAGGGCAGCGCACTTCCGGTATGTGCATTGACATACGACCGGAAGTTCACCGCGTATACACTTTCCATATACACGGCTGCAGAAAGTGCAGGTAAATCGAACGAGCCTATGCGGGGCGCAAGTTCGTCTGCGTTCCTTTGCAGGGGTTGTGGTGACGTCAGAAGGACGCCGAGCTCTGATTGGCTCTCATTGCAAGGACAGTGGGTAGACCTCCAAGGCAGCTTGCTCTGAGGTCTACGCTCTATCCATCAGTCCGAGCCAATCAGGAGCTCGGCGTCTTTCTGACATCGCCACACTCTCTTGCAAAGGAAGCAGACAGTACATTGTGCTCGGCATAGTCGGTGGCAGGTAGGAGTGCAGATGGCGAGGGAAAGGGAAGGCTGGAGAGGAGGAAGCAGATGGATTGCTGGAGAGTAGAGGAGGAATCATCGCCACTCCCTCCAGCATTCCGCCTGCTTCCGCCTTCCCAGGCTTCCATTCCTCGCCCTAGGCTCTTGATCTGCCATCGACTGTGCTGCTATGTCCTATTGGTAGATTCTGCATTTATTGAACGTTGCTAGACAACCAACCTATACCGTTGAGGTTAAAATCCTACTGTAGCTTTTGCACACGATATTTTGAAGAACACTAATCGCAGGGTTTGCAGTATTGTCTACAGGTCATTCGGAAGGTGAAACGAACGGTATAATAAAGCATGTCGGATACTTTTGCGACGAACGCGTTCTCCAAACGTGGGTTGTGAAAGCAGGTGAGATTCAATCGATACAGGCTGTCTCGTTCTTCTCACAGATGGCGCAGCACTCTCAACAACGCCTGAGCTGTTGTCGAGTCATCTGTCTTTAGGTGCAAAGGAATGCTGAGCCGTCAAAGTAAACCGATCGGCCAGGACACTCAAGGTTTATAAAATCACGTGGGTCCCGAAGTGTTCCAGCAATGTAAGGATATAATAGTCTGGATTCTAGAGTATCCGTGAAACAGTTCCTTTTTGTTCGAGAGTTTCTATAAGTCACTGCAAACTCTTCATGTTCGTAACATTTTTTTTGTCAGACATCTTGAACAATTGAGATTTACTGGTGACAAAGAGTGGGTGTCTCGGGTGTTCAAGTTTTTGAAAGTTCACCAGCTCGCCTGCGTGTTCTCAGTTCTTTTTTATTTATGCGCTTCTTTGTTTACATCTACTAGTGTGAAAGAAAGTTATAATTGATGAAGTTCATTCAGTTTTGCTTCACGAGGTATCTTAATTCGGAAGTTGTCCGTGCTATTGGGGGGTTATTTAATTATACTTTTTTTTCCCCAGAAAAAAGAAGACAGTTTCGTGGTCGAGGACCGGCCCCGTGCCATTGAAAAAAGTCTCCACTCTCCTAAAAACCAAACAAAATCTTAAAATCTATTAATTTTGGGGATGGACGGCCTGTTTAGTTGTGCACACCGAAAGTATACAAGGAAGAGCGTTACAATGCGGCAGAGTGCCTAAAAAAATATGTAACAAAAAGATAAATTCCTCAGCCCCAATAGTCCTTTGCTGCACGAAACACATAATCGGAAGTTCTGAAAGTCACAACGACATTAATCATGTAATACCATATGTGAGAATGAAAGAGCGAAACGTCATTTGGTTTCTCCCTACCAAGTTTCCTTTCATGGTCCCCTTAGGACAACGTAGGGATATTAGTCGCCTAAGAAAAATGCACACCCTGCAACGTTCGCAGTTCATGAGGCATCACGTTGCCTGTTTTTTCTTGAGTCTCGTGCGCTCGCAAGTGTCGAGAATGGTGCCTGTAAGATGAGCCTCGTAATAAATTTTGTCGTTGCCCGTAATCTCTCCCCACCGTTCCCGTGAGTCGAGAAAGTTCTGACAACCAGACCCGATTTTACGCGCGTGTCATCGTGAAGCGGATCAGGCCTAGCTTGCTTCTCTCTTCTGAGCGCAGTCGAGACTACGTTGACCCTGGGGACCGGGAGTTAATCCTTGCTGATCCCACATTAATCCCCGGGCGGCACGCAGCCTTCACATTGCTTCAACCATCCTCTGAGTTTTACTCAACTCCCGAAACCCAATTTCACTTTTTTTAATGCGTTAGTTGCTGATTGTTTGAACAGGACGTACTTTCTTTTCTACGTTGTGTCGTCAACCCCGATTCAACGAGTTTCATAAAACGCAAGATGATAAAACCAACGAAGTACAATATGCGCACGTTGGATTAGTTAGGCTCCCTATTACTTGCTCGTGCGCAGTTTTGCGCGCCCACGTGAGCAGTAGTGACGACTGGGAAGAATTAGGCTTAAAAGAGGTTGTGCCGTTTCTTTCCCCCAAAAGCAGCCGCGCAAGGTCGCTACCGTCGCAGCGCGCGCGATGCTCATGACGATGAGGACGGCTCTTCCCCAGAGAGTCACCCCGCTGCAAAGGAAGGCGCTTTTTAGTGGCTCCCTCTTTCCCCACGTTATCCTTCCTCCTCTCTCAATGTAGTTACGACCGTTACGACACTGGGGATCGAAACTCATTCAAACAATACTAAAAGTAAAGCGGAGCGGTGGGGGAAAAAAGGAGAGGGTGTTCAAAGCAACGGGTGAGAGGGTTATAAAAGCTCCGCAACATTAACAGATTAATGCCGGGGTAATTGAAATCAGCATAATTGATGTGCAACTCCCCTTCTCGCGTGCATGGCGTGGGGTTAGAGAGTGTGGGTGGGGGGCGCGCTCGCCGTAAAGTGGAGGGGTGGCGCTGCGGACGCTTGGTGGGCTCTTCTCGCTATCTGAATACGTTTTCCGGCCGTGGGGTGGCGCTCGCTGTCCGAGCGCTCGTTGCGCCCCCTCGCTTCCTTCCGCTGGAGGGGGTAGGCGGTTTTCTGGGGTTGTGGGAGGAGGAGGATGGCGAGGATTGCAGTGAGGGGGCGCTCGTGTCGCTAATAGAGCTGTCGACTGTCCAAGTGGGATTAACTTCTGGAGGCGACGTCGACTCCCCGTGCCTCGCTTTTGGCATTTTCTTTATTATTCGACTTTCGACTCAATCCTCGACTCGCGTTGGTTCCGCTGCCGTCTTCCCCACCTCTACCGTGGAAATAATAACGGACGCGTCGTTTCTTTGTGTGCGTGCTAGTTTCGGAACTGAATCCGAAGCGCAATACGAGTGTCGTTTATGTGAGGAGATCTGAATATGTATGTTCCTCTAATCAATATATATATATATATATATATGTATTTTATTTTTCTTACGGCGACAATTGTTATTGGTAAGGTTTCGCAGCGGATTCCCAAGTTGTGTGTACGTGTACGCTAAATTTTGCAAATATTTTTCTTTCGCATACAGGAAAGGTTTTATTGCGTATGATTTAGCTGGAAAAGTTACCCGACTAGATATAGGGGTTACTATTATTTGTTACCTAAATTTTAACACGGATAAACTTTTTTTCCACTAAAATTTCGCGAATAATGTTTTTTTCACTCAATTCTAACAAATAAAATATTTCGCTAAATCTACCAGGAAAGATTTTCCCTCTGATCTATCGGGAAAATGCACTAATATAGGAATGCATTAAAATGGCCTGTGTGCAGCAGCGTTGTGCAGTGCTCCGCATTTCCGTTAAAAAAATAATTCTGAAGTTTTTTTTTTGCTTGTATGGTTAAGTTATAGCACACAATGCTTCTTGTATGCTTTAAGTTTATCTGGTAGTAATATCGGGGCTCCAAATCATGTAGTAGCTGTACTGCTCGTCGAAGGAAATGTTCTTTTTTTATGATTGGCGTTTGTATTTTCTGTTTGATTGCCAGGTATGAAGTGGGATGTAGCAACAAGAAGCGTCGATAATAAACCGCGCAAAAGTTTTGATACATTGTCATTCCTATTACTATTGCGCCGCAACAAGCAAACGTTTAATGTGAATAAGCAAAACGGTTGGAGGAAAGCGTGTAAGTTTAATTAAAACTCCACACAAACATGTGTAATGTTTTACGAAAAAAAAATCTTTCAAAATTCCAACGGATATCACGCCAATGATCGGTCCTCACAAAATTATTGGGTTTTACGTGTGCCCAGGTTAGGCAGCTCGACCGTACTGTTTTGTTTTTTAAGGAGGCGAAATTGCGCTACGAGTCGAAGGACATGAAAGAGTGCACATACAAGAGTTCACACAAGGTGTGCGTACTTTGTACCTAGTGCCCTTCGTATATTTTCAAGCGCTGATTTGCCTTTCTTAATATTACTGACTAGAGTCACGAACCTGCCGGAATCTGAGCTCGACCAGGTTCGAGTTTTTCTAAATTCGAAAGTTAAGTTCGACAACATTTCGGCTAAAGTTCGACTAAAGTTTGATTCTTGCGCGCGTGCGCAAAAATTGAAAACAAGCTGATGCAACCTGGTGGAGAAAAAGGGGCAAAACATAATAATAATAATAAAAAAAACTGTATTAAGGTTGGGACCTCGGACTTGGTTGGTATGCGTTCTAAAGTGCAATATTTATAGTTAATATTGCTTAATTTGCTCGGGATTAATAAACTAACTAAAGCATTAAAGTAGATGTGTTTGCTTTTATATTGCGTAAATATTGGAACAATGTTTATAAAATATAAATAAACTGCTTTATAAATTATTCGTGCCCTAAAATTAAAAAGAAAAAAAAACTTCGTCAAATTTCGGTGTCCTTTTATCAGTACACTGTCCTTAAGTCGAACTTCGTCGAATTTCGTTAAAAGCTCAAAGGTTTGACCAACAAACCAGCCGGATCTTGTCGTCGGGTTCGACGAACGCTCGCAACATTCCTTGTACCAATTAGCCCAACCTGATGCCTCGCAACTTGGCCATACGCGAATTCGCATCCTCCGGGAAACATAAACCGGGACAACACTGCGGCCTTCCGAAATTGTACTGAAACTGACCTTACACCTCTTCCTCTTGGGCCTGCTTTCGCACGGGGCGACTCAAAGCGCGTGCGACGTAACGCGCCTCCTTCGTGCTTACGCCCATTTCGCCTGCTTTGGAACGCGCGCGTGCGCAGTAGGAAGAAAGGGAAGAGATCGTAATTTATCGTTTTTTTTTCCCCGTATACTGTCCATTCTCGAAATAATGCGAGCATCGACGTGAATTCACGTCGTTCATGTTCGGTTCCGGGTTGAGGAGGGTTCCCCGAACGGGGCGAAAAATCGTGAGATTGGCTAAATGCCACCGCTTGCATACACATTGTGTCCGTATACACGCGCTTGAGCGCGAGCGTGTGTTTGAGGACTTGCGTGCGTGCTCTGTACGCGGTTTGGGTCGTCGAGTAAACGGTCTTGTGGGAACGAAGTAAGCGGAAAACGACGGAGAGGCGCGTTCCCGCTGTGGTATTTTGCGGATGCGGCGGTTTAGACCCACGGACGACCCTGCAGCGAACAAATGTGGGGATGTTTGCGGTAAGGTAACGGTCCCCGCGGTGGTCGGCCAGAGGTCACGATATATGCGTGAGAATCTATACCGGAGTGGCCGGGGCGCGGCGCAAAAGCCACGCTGCATGGGAGCTCCGGGTATACGTTTAAGCTGTGTTGCGTATACGGAACGGCGTTTCTAGAACGCGTTTCTTTTGGGGGGAACAGAGGAACGCATCCGTGCATCTTGCACCGGTGGAAATGGGACGGGAACAGCGTTTTGGACAAAACGGCAGGAGGAATGGCGTTCTTTTTTTTGTCTATTTATTTGTAATTTTACCTGAATTTAGTACGTACTGAGGCGTCTTAATATAGACTCTTTCAGCATTTGACATCAAATAAAAAAAGTGGGAAAGCGTCTGAGCAATGAAAAGAAAAATCTGGAAGAAGTGTGATAGTGGCGACTTGACACGCAGTTCGATGTGGATATTTCCACTTGCTCTCTTTATTTTATCTAGGAATTATCTACCGCAATATTTTATTAGAATGCTCAAGTGTATACGTTACTGCGACGACACGTTTTAATCTTAGAAACGTAACGGTACCCCATTCCTTTCGAACCTTTGGAACTTGTAATGGGAACTCGTTCCAAGATTGACTAGGAACGATGGATGAGCTTTCGTTTCTGTTTTAGTGGAACTAAAGTTCCTAGATACGAGGTTCCTACAAGTAGCGACATTCTTTGAATCTCACGACTGCGTGACGGTGCAGATATTAGGAAGCGAATGGCGGCGCACAGCAGAAGAGGGAACTGAAAGACGCGTGTTCTTACGGAATGTACTTCATCATTCGTTTAGTTGTCGTTACTTGTAAAAAGAAACATAAAGAGACTTAGGAGGGACGTGTACAACACTGGCGTTGACCTGTTAAAAAGAAAAATTGTAGAAGGAATGAAACGCCACATTTGTTGCTGTCGCAATATGAAAGTCGCTTGGGACGCAAGCGGCAGTTCATGTTTGTAAACCGCAAAAGCGTCTATAGCAAATGATTGACGAAAGGAAAGTAAATGCACTGTACCAAAACTTTTTTATATATGGAAGATTTCGTACGCTGCCGTTGCCGCGCGCAGCTGATGCAACCGCAATCTTTACCGCGAAACGCATGCGGGGAGCGCTATACGTGCTTCGCATTGTTAGCGGGGCTAGTGACGTCACTCCACACTTCGAACTCTGCCGTTGCCGCGGCACCTTACGGAATCGCAATCTTTACCGAGAAACGCATGCGGGGAAGGCTACGTGTTTATCATCTATCACGTGGTTTTGACACTTGCTTTGTGGTTTTCTCTTTGAAACAAGTGTCAAAACCACATAATAAGGGATATGGCGCGCGCGAACAGTAATAAGGCGCGCGCGTGGGTTTTCAGTCGACGGACTTAAAAAAAAAACGACCTACGAGTCATATATATATAGCTTCGCTGAAGAAGTAATCGATTCATGTCTACGTGATTACAAGTAATCCCTACAAATCTGCTTTTATCTGCAGTGCGGAAAAGTAAAGGCTTATTCGCTGATTCGCGTTTGAATAAAACAGACTGCGATTATATCCCGCTCATGACTGCTTACGAGATAAAAGTCTATCTTTACTTTTTTTTTTTTTTACAAGTAACGACATGAGAAAAAGCGCATTGCGCTGGACCAAGATGGCGTCATCCAGTTCAGTTTTATACTGTGCGCCGCCATTCGCTTCCCAAAACCTGCATTATGTCACGCAGTTGGCGCCTAAAAAAATGTCGCTACTTGTAGGAAGCTCTTATCTAGGAGCTTTATATGAGATAACAGACTTCCGCCATCTACGAGGTATAGTCATGAAACCCTTGTGAACTGCGTATATTTTACGCCTCATTCTTTCGACGTGCGCTTGGAATAACCGCGAGAACGTCATAATCAACATCCACTCATAGATATAGCGTGTACATTTGCTCTCGCAAATGCTGAGAATCCTTCATTTTACCAAGAATACGCAGATCTGAGACAATTCAGGGCTACCTTTGCCGGTCTTATTCGCTCAGAAGCGGGGATGTAACCCAGTCGATCGCACTGAAGCATAAATATCTAAACCAGACATAAACGGAGGAATACTTTTTTTTTCATCCATAGATCAATTGAATACGTGCCTCCCAAAGTCAGGGCCGGATTCTCCCCCCCCCCCCCTCCCGCCTTTCCCTAAGGTCAACCTTTTTTTTTTAATTAAAGAAATTGATATACATCAGCGAAAACTTCAGTTTTTGGGGACATAGCAAATATTGGGTCAACAAAATAGATATAGGCAATGTTTCGGCCGTAACGTCAAATCTCAGCAGACTTCCTCCCCCGCCCTCGAGCCTGACCCACAAATCCGCCCTTGCCCATGGTGAGGAATTAAAATCAAGGCGATTCAAATTGTGACTTAAATCACAGCGACTTTCCAATTATAATTTAAATCAAACCTTTCTCGCAGAGATAATTCCGACATTATTATTTTTAATTCGTTTGTATATCACTTGATGCTTGCTATGTGCCTTTTTTGTCTATAAATCAAGTATTTGTGAAGCAAGAAATACTTTAGCAAGCTGGAAAATTAGTAAAAGCCGATGTTCTTCAGTGCAAATCAGAGTATTGATTCGGCTTTCTTCCTACCTTCCACTTCTTCAGTTACGTAATGAGCTAGTGCTAGGAAATCAGAAAGCGAAAAAAAAAAAGATGAAACAAATAGAGGGAAAGTGTATAATTCCATATTAATATGCAAGCAAATCAGGACGCTAAAGAAAAAGCAAACGAAGCTTTTACACAATTAAGTCAATCAGGCTACATTTGCTCTAATATGGCGGGGTTTAGATTAAACAAAAAGCTGAATTTGATTGTACTTTTAATTTACAATATTCTTACGCATTATTTTCAGAAGGTATGATCAATCAATCTGCCAAGTTTACAACTACATCTAGCCACAAAGAATCAATTTTTTCTAGCTACAGCGATTTAAACCAAATTCATCCGCTTTAAATCAAATAAATTGTATTAAAATCGTATGAATCTGAATAAAATCGTAGAAATATGACAAAATACCAATAAATCTGTTTAAAATCAAATAAATCTGATCTATTTGAAAAAGAATCATGATTTTTATATCCTAAGAAAATAAGTACTCAGCTACGACATAATCTAACAACTAAAAAATATAAAAAAAATTAAAAACTACACGATTACGCACGCACGGTTAACTCGGGTCGCTCGCTGACGAGCTATAATCAGGCAAAACAAGCGAGCCCGGCCGGTATTCGATCGAGAGATAACGGGACAAAAAAACAAAGAAAAAAAAGTTTGGACTTACGGGATGTGGAACGTACCACCATTCGTGCGCACGTACATAATACTATACGCCATTGTATACAACGCGCCGTACCTCTCTCACAATTACACTTCCCCTTTTTCGCGTATGCGTGCGCGTTTTTTTTATTATACACTTCCTCGTATAGACGCAGCATATACACTGCCTCGCGTTTGTATTCGAGCGCATACGTATATACACAGCCGCATACAGCGCACTATATTCAAACCCTGCGGAGGACGTCGCTGAAAAGTGCAGGGACATCCAGAGAGAGAGAGAGAGCGCGTTCTGTGTGTACTGGCACGTAATTTGCATCAAAATCAGATAGAGCCACGCTGTATAGGAACCATTGTTGGCCGTGTTTCTGAGTGTCTATGTGTTCGTGCGTGTAGTGTTGTACTTGTGTCTCTCTCTCGTTCCCCGTGGTCCGTTCAATTGTCCTCCTTCCGAATGGAGGTTTTTGTTTTTGTGCGCGAGCGTCCATGTATGCGTGTTCCCCGTGGGGTCTATTGAGTGAAGACATCTGCGGTAGCCTTGATTGCTGCTTTCGAGGAAGGCGTGTCGTCCTCCGCCCAGTTCGTTTTGGAAGGCCTGTGGTTTCGGTCAGGCCACCCGCGTATGCACGCACAAGTCCCGCGTGGTGGCTTCGCCTCTCTTCTGCGACTTTCTCATTCTTTCCCCACCGGTGCGTCCAAGGTACACACATCAAGTTGACTCTCGCTTAGACCCTCGCTTGCCTAGCCTGAATATAATTATGTTTGCATCCCATTTCTTTTTAATGGGGGGGGGGGGGGGGGGCGGAATCCAGTGAAATATCTGAAGGTTTAGAAGTATTTCCACTGTTAACGTAGAATGTGTTTTATCAACCCATTTTCATGGAGTTCTGTCACGTTCGGCAGTACCGAAAATTCGAGACTGAAAAGCGCGCGCCCATTGGGGAGGAGATCGAACAGTCGCGCCTCTAGCGGTACGCTTCAGCTGTGGGAATAACAAGCTGCATTTTCATTGTTTGTTTCTGATTCAAGAAATCGAAGATGACGGTTTGAAGGCCGCCCCTCGTGCGACCAAAGCACTGGTGGCACGAGACCGCGCTTGGCGCGCGGTTCAATTTCTTTGTTATGCTGTGTTAGTAAACACCGGGTTGTGGGGACAACAAGCTCGATAAAGCGCCCCCTATACTTCGATCTCCTGCCCAATAAACCATATAAAGAGGCTTCAGCTCCCGGCAGGATTTGAACTTACCACCTCAAGATGATGAGCCAAGTGGGTTGCCGATTGAGCTATCCAAGGCCAATGATTTCTAGAACGATTTCAAGAACCAACTGATTCGCGCTGCCCGCGAAGGCACTGTCACGCGCTACGCGGCCTTTCCTGTCATGCAGCGCCATCTCACGGCGTGGGTCAAGAATGAAAGCTCATCTTCGGTAGGCGGTGCCGTTCAGACGCCCTTATCTTCTTCTCTGGATGGCCTATCACATATACTGTGTCATAGCCTCCTCTATACTGACAAACCCTGGCAGATCGCCACGAGAAGCGACCGCCAAAAGTGAAAAGGTAGAGTGGCTAGCAACGGATGAGATAAGAGTCATGTAAAGGGCGCCCCGCTGCGGCGAGACGCCGGAAACACACTTGTCCCGAACGATGGAATGTCCATCTTCGTGTCTCCTCGCGATATCCTCGCGCTACCGCTTCTTTTCTCGTCGGGTTTGAAAACCATGTTTCGGGCCCTGGCCGCTGCAAAAGGTGTGCGCTGAATACCAGATTTTCCGAGAAATGCTCTCTGCTACCACATCCTCGCGCTCCAAATCTGCGACCGTGTCGTCGTCGAACTGCCAGGCTTACCTTAGTGCTAGTATGCTTACCAGTTTTTGTCAGCATGATCAAGCTTGTATGCGATTTTTTATCTTTATTATGAAATAATACGGTTGCTACATTTTTTTTAATAAGCGAGGTCAATTCGTTTGATGCACTCTTTTCACAACAAAAAGTATGCTGTTTCATGGCTAGTCTATACAAGAAAAAAAATGACCGTATCTCCACGTGGTGAATGATGTTGATTGGGGCGAAGCTCTGGTGGTGCTGATGATACTGATTTTATTGTTCATAGGTAGTGCTGATGGTGCTGATTTGTTTTTATTGCTCATAGGTAGTGTTGAGTTCCGGGTTGAGTTTCGGCTTCATTATTACTGCTTTATGGTTGGTGAAATGCAGAGCCAGTGGTTCTTCTAGCGGATCAGCTTGGATCCGCTAGAAGCGGTGGGAACGTATCTCCACCACTTAAGTCAACGGTCCATGTCTGAAAGAGAATGTGTGGTATGGAACGTGGTTATATACGCATTTGAGCATTTGACCGCAGCGCCCTCTCGTCTATAAACGTTGAGCCAATGCATGCAAAGTTCAACCCGATTATATACGCATTTGACCGCAGCGCCCTCTCCTGTATAGACGTTGAGCGGCTACATGCAACGTTTCATCCATGACATCCCAAGCTCATTGAGTTACTACCGCATCTCAGAGCCCCCTACTCGTCCCGCAGTCGTGGCCGAGTGGTTAAGGCGATGGACTAGAATACCATTGGAGTCTCCCCGCACAGGTTCGAATCCTGTCGACTGCGCAAACATTTTTTCTTTTATGTGAGCACGGACGCCGGACGGACGGACGGACAAGGCTAGACCCTAAGGAGCTTCGCCCCTAATACTTATATGTAGATGTTGTGCGGACGTCAGCATGACTTCTAAATGAGGGCGTCTTCGCGAACTAACTTCACAACATAATTTAAAGCCTAAGCCAAAATTGAGGGTTCCACGCGTCAAACCAATATAGGACATCTGGCAAGCCCCGAGTGAAGGACTGAAGATTGATTTTGACTGTGTAGGAGCAACAACAAGGAAGTGAAAGAGTCCGGGATGGCACATGCGAAGAAACAGCATATATAGGCTCACGACAGGCGCGAGAAGTGCAAACAGAATCAGACGCCCTTCGTTAGCAGACGGATACCGTAAAGATTTGAAGCTCTTCAAACTTTTTACTCAGATAAATTTGTGCAGCGAAATTCTGATACACAAGGTCCACCACCTTCGGGCACATTAGTGGCAAATTCTAGCGCGATGCGTTAAAAGCGCCGATTTATTCGGTTCCTTCAAACAGCCGCCGAATCCTTTGACTCATGCCGGTAAATATAGTGTGTAATCTTGGTTAGTATATGTCTTCTGATTTACGTAAACTATCAACAGCGGTACATCAGAATACAAAAACATCGCTTTAAACGATTTTCTGCTGAAACATGCTAAGAGCGGTCCTGGTCAAACAGTTCTATTCCCCACATCGCTAAGAAAACGAATGATACCTCCAAGTCAAAATGCAACCTCGATCTCGTCTGTATAGGCGGTCACATAAGGAAATCACCAGCCATGCTTGCGTACACCGGACATTCGAGTGTACGCATTTCAGGCACAGGCAGCCCCCTCGTATCATCCATCACCGGTCACTACTTTCCTTCTCACACTTTCCCCTCTCTTATCTTGTTTCCAGGGCGAAGAGCGCATTACAATAGATAACACTATCGCTGACCGCGCTCGAGGACGGCCGTAATTGGCGTTTTGGCTGGCTGCTCATTGTGTCCCCGACTGTCTCCGCCGGGGTACGAGGAACTCATTTATTACGCGGATGTAGATTGGTCGCGAGATGGCTCGCTCCTTTCTCTTCGGCGCAGTCATAATATGGTTCCATGGCGTGCGCTTCCGCTATGCGTCTGCAGCATGGAAGACGTCGTCGGGCCACGATTTATGGCGTCCTGCTTCGAGGTTTGATAGCCGCCGATTGTTTTATGTACTACGTGAATTATCCGACCTTCTTTTTTCTTTTTTTTTCCCTTCGCCCGACGTTTAGGGACACAGCGTCGTGAAACATGAAGCTGCGTTTAATTGTGCGTGCCGGCAAAAGACTCGGATTTCGTGGTATTAGACACGCATGACCGTCAGTCAGTGAGCGTATACGCTATACTATAGGCTGCTTTCGCCGAAGAACGAATAGGTACGCACGCACACTGCACACACGCACGCACACTTGATCGTATATCTGAACCTCAGATTTCGGCTTGCAAGCGAATCGGGAAGTAGTTTGCTTATGCTCCTCGAGAACCTCGTTTCGTGGCTTTCTCTATGTTTTCTCTTTTTTATCCCTTCGTGTTGGTTTTTACGTTCTCGAGTGCGCGTAATTATTTGTGAGTCGTTCGTTGCCGAGATCCTTTCTCGAGATGCGGGTTCCGGAACTTCTGAATGACGAAATGAGATATAATATGTATATATACACACGGAAAAACGAATCATCAAGTTAATTCCTTTATGTTTTGTTTTTTATTTCTACGCTATAGACTGGGCAAGCCATGTCGGATTATATAACTGTCTGCGGTCTAAGAGAAGATGGATGATCCCGACGACTGAGATCAAACAAAATGCATTACACACAAATTAAGGAACACAAAAAGATGATGAGGGAATCAAAAGTAGAATGCGGAGATACACTAAGAAGTTGGCCTTTTTTCCCCCCATTAAGAACCGCCACTTAACGGTAAAAGTTCACTTAGAGTAAACACATTCGTAAGATCAAGTTCTAATGGTAGAAATCAAGGGAGAACGCCGACCTCTGGATGGAATAAGTGGGTATAGATGCGAAGCTATATCTGCCTTTGTCTCTTCTCACTCTTCGAACAGCAGTGAGTAGAGGGAAGGCAGCTAGCTTTGCGTCTACCCAGTAATTATTCAAACTATAGCTCGGTGTTCTGATACATCCGCGCTCTCTCCTCTCCTCCTCTCCCTCAATTTTCACCCGTGACATAGTCACTAACAAAGTTAGAGCATAGCCTCCTATATACTGACAAAGCCTAGTAGATTGCCACGAGAAGCGGCCGCCGAAATGGAAAAGGTAGAGCGGCAGTGAACAGATAAGAGGAGAGCCACGTGACTGGCGCCCCGCTGCGGCGAGACGCCGAAACACACTTCTTCCGAGCAAACAAGTGTGTTTCGGGTCCACTGCCGCTGCAAAAGCTGTGCGCTGACGTCCAGGCTCCTGGCTCTTTGATGCTCTGTGCTACCAGATCCTCGCGCTCCGAATCTGCGATCGGGCACTAATTATGGCTCCGTCGTCGAACTGCCAGGCTTTGTGAGTGTGGAGGAGGCTATGAACATAGTCACTAACAATGTTAGAGCGACAAGGCGCGTCACTCTCGAAAGCCCGCGACCATCAGCAGGCGGTGCAGTTCTTTGGCTGTGACTGCACGCTCGAAGCCCGCGAGACGCTGCAGCATTATGGAAGGCAGGAAGGTCGAGTTGGCGGCGGGACAACTGAAGCTCCTTCCTGCCGTTCTTATCCTGTTAGTGACTGTGGCGACCTCCGTTCTTAACGGGTAATACCGTCCTAGTTTGTTTTCAAATAACGTGGCCGAGCGCAACTGGTGTCTCGGTTGCAATCTCGACTGAGGCGGTACATATACCGAAATGTCTCCAATAGCCGTAGTTATATTATAAGCGACGTTTTTGTATCGCATGCGCGCTTCTTGCCCGGAGGGCGTGCACGCGACGACGCAGAATTCGGAGTTTCGATTTCAGCGTGAACGTGACCGGGACATTAGCGTTTGGGGTGTGGCGATCATCTTCCTCGTGGGTTTTGGCATAAACGGCCGCGGCAAAGGTTCCGGCTTCCTGGGTATCGCGTGCCGCGGCGTTCGATGAGGCCGAGGCACTTCTTTATCTAACGCCCAGAGAGAGAAAGAGAGAGAGAGAGAGAGAGAAAGAGAGACTTTCTCAAGCGAAGTTTTGTCTCTCTTCGACCTATTAAACAGTCTTCGATACGTTTAAAAAGGGCGATGCAGATTTTTCTTTTTGCAATTTTAGTAAATGTCAGATAGAACTCGTTCTTGACGTTCATGACTTAAGAAAGCAGCGTTTGTTTCCCTCTACATGAAGTTGCAGAAAGAAAAAAAATAGAAGTGCGAGCAGCTTCTCGCCCTCAACTCCCGGTTTGCCCGCGCAGTGTGGGCAAAGCGGGCTTGTTTGGAAACACTCTGTTGGTGTCTACTATGTTTCGACATTAAGTTCGACCACAGCCAAAGCGACGACCCCATAGAGCCAATCAAGGAGCTTCAAAAGTGCATCGTCATGACCAATCAGGGGCAGAAAGAAAAGCGCAAGATGTCACGCCGCATTCACTGTGCCTGATTGGTTTTCCCGGCGGTATATAGTCGGGTAAACCAATCTACCGCACGAACCACTTTATTGTGCGGTTAGAAAGTGGAAGTGTACCGATAAAAATGGTGAGGTTTCATTTCGGCCCTCATCGTTAGCGTGGAAAGTTTTTTTTTTTAATTTTTGGCTTTTTTATTTTTTGCACGCTTTTGTTTCGTTTGTGGGGGACATGTTTGTACAGAAGCAGAGTATTCTGTATTGGATCCTTTGCGACGTCTTTTTTTTTTTAAGTCGCTGCGACGACGCCATCTCGGAAAAACTGGGAGGCAAGAGCAAAATTAAGATTTTGAGATACGTTGATGATTTTCTTGTTTTCAGTGAGGCAGCTGATGAATCAGTAGAGGATGTTGACATCGGAGATGCATGCGTGTCTTCGGCGCCTGGGCGAGCGGTCTGACGTTTACTTATGAAACACCTACCGAAGAGAGGTTACAGTTTTTTTTAATATTAAACTTAGATTATTGGCTGACCATATCTGTTGGGCATACGAGACGAGATCTAAAAAAGGTATCCTACCTTTTAGATCGGCTCATTTAAAGTTGAGTAAAAGAGCTATTGCGAATACGTGTTTGGAGGCCTCCCTCAAGAAATCTTGCTGTCATTCTGTACAGGATAGCCTTGGCGCTGCAGATAGCACGACTAAAAGAGGCAGGCTACCTACGGATGTGTCTAACTCAGGTCGCCGAAAGCCTGTCAAAAAAGTTCAGAGGCAAAGTCATACCCACACGCGAGAGCCCCAATGTGAGACCAGCAGTGATTCCATACAAACTCAGTGTCACACAATTTAAAAAAAAAGTGGACCAGCGCTACAGCGTCCCTGTTGTGCTCTCGGCTCCCAATAAGATGGCTCGGCTCTGCCGTAGAATCAATAGCCCCGAGCAGTCGTCTGAGCCTTGCAGCACAAGAATAAATTGCTGAGTGCACAGGCTTATGTATTAATTGCGTTGTTGTGCGGTGGTGCATGACGCTTTAAACACACGCTAGACTAGTCTGCCGACCTCTGTTTGCCACTGAAGCGGGCATTTGTTGGCGCCACAGAGTCACTGGCTGGGTAGAGGACGCAGTTAGCACCTAAAGTGGCAATAACCTGTCCTGCTGCGGTAATGATGAAGTGAGCAGAGACTAGATGAATCAAAACTGAAGGTCGGTTATGGTGGCGCCTGCGCAGCTGCCCGAAGCGTGTATATTGGCCGGACCGGCAGATGTATCCACGACCGTGTGCGTGAGCACGCGGCTGCCGCGCGTGCTATAACCTGTCCGGCCATCTCGCCGTGCACTGCCGTAAGTGCTGCTGCAGTGTTTACCGGTGTTGCATGATGTTAAGGGGATACAGGAACAAAATCGTTTCACTTATCTTTTCGTTTGGATGTGGTCTATGTTTTTCCAGTAGCCCAGGAACACTAGCACTATTATTTCTAGGCTGCCGGCAGTAACATCAAGAAAACTAATGTTACAATGGCGGTCTGCGAAGCTCCGTTGGAATGCCGCCACGTCATGAGTTCATTAGAAGCAGCGCCAGTTCGCGGCAGTATATGGCTCGCTCATGAAGTTACTTAGTCCTGAATGTGACTTGGTGGAGAACGTTAATGCATTTACTACGTTGTATATGTTAAATCTTCCACAGTGATTCCGGAACGTGCATTCCACACCATATCAAGATCGCCGTTCTTTGCCGACGTTAGGTGAGAGCTTGATCTGAGGATGCGGAGACCTCTGCCAGGCCCGCCAATACAGGAGTGTACTGCATTCCCTATACTCTATTTCACCTTATCATGTACCGCAGGAAAGGCTACAAGCGCGAGCTCCTTGCTCTGGGGCGCATCTCGGCGGCACAAGCTCTCGTGCATTAAAGGCAGCTGCCAACGTTATGAGCTCGCGCTTCTATCCTTCGCTGCGGTACAACATAAGGTGAAACGAGTAGTAAGTATTTGTTAAAGCCGTTTCGCAAAAAGCCGAGATTTTTTAAAAATATTTTTGATGCGATAACGAATATAGTGAAGAAGCAGCGCTGGCACCAAAGTTCCAATTCTCGACACCACTGAAATCGTTTCAACAAGTATACTATAAGCCCGTATGCCAGAAGAGCACGAAAATAATCTCCCTATTCTCTCGACGATTCTTTTCTGTTGACCTCAAATTCTTGAGCACTTATAGATATTTCCAGTGTCATCAGCCCGAGAGTGCTGCCAAAGCCTGAGAACAAGCGGGTAGCAAATTCATGTACTCGAGTAGAAACATGCGGCTGCCATGTCGCAATGGCACTATAGACTTTCCATGTCATCAGCCCGAGGTGTGCCAAGCCAAAGCGACCAGGTGAAACATCATTGTGATCGTCGCTGAGGACACTTTGCTACGCATTTCGCAACGCTACGCCGAGCTGATTGCACATGCGCGCTGTGGTGAAAGTAGTGCTCGCTATATACTGCGGCGTTATTGAATAGTAACATTCCCAAGGCTGTTGAGGTGGTGTCATACTAGCGGTCATTGTGATGGACTTGCTACATATAAGCGGGTATACCTTTTGCGACGTGTATTTCGTGCCTCAATTGACCCCGTAAGTGATGACGTCACAACATTGCGCTCCACTCCAAACAAACCGAGGGCCGTTGTAATGGAAAAATGCATAGGCGCTCGATGTGAGGTTAGAAATGTATCTGATAAAAAAGTAAATAATTTTTTGTAAGCGATTGTGTCGCCTCAATATCTAAATATGAAGACTTTTTCTATCGTCTCAGTACCATAAAGCGATGACACTCGCCCGTAATAATGTTTCACAACCGGTTTTGCCTTGTTAGCAGACGACAAAGTGGCTTCGTGGGTTCAGTGGTTCTTTCTGAGGGAGCACACGACCGCGTTGAATGAGGTTGGGGACGATCGGCGAAACTTCTCTTCTCGGGGTCAACTTCTGTGGGATATTTGGCAGCGGAGAGTGTCCGGCACATCTTTGACCGACGCTCGAGGTGCGCGAACTGCCTTCCCGTGGAGCTCGCTGTCGCAATATCTGAGAAGGTGAAAACACCGTGAAGCCGAATTGGCCGAATCACGTATACAACGACGTCGTGAGGCGTATCGAAGGTCGAAGTGCACGCCAGCACACGTTTCAAAGGATTTCTGGCAGCGCAGTTGCTTCAGTGCACATCCGTGTGATCAAACGAACTGTCCGTATAACAGATATAAATTGTCGCCGATGGAAACGGATCCACAAGCGTAAAACAGGAAGTAAATATTTCATTCGGCCAACCTTGCTGCATAGAAAACAAAAGAAAGGATGAGCGTCGACGGCGGCTGCAGCGAGCGACAATGCGTCGGCGTGACAGCTGGATGTGAGTCGACAAAGCTGCACTCGACTCCTTATTCACTACATCCTCGCCATCTGAAAGATTTGATCTAGAATGTTTGTTAGTGAGATAGGGCGATATTGATTAGGTGAGGTCATTCTGACCTCCGTATCTTTTACACTCGGGGTAAGAGTATACTCCGAATCTTCTAGAGGCACGAGAAGCGTTCTCATACGCGCTTGGTGTCGTACTTACAAAACTTTAATATCAGTAGGATTGTTTTCCGTGTGATGATTAGAAGGCAGGTATAAAACACACACCCTTATTGCGAGCCTGAAAAACGTATTTTGGGGTCTCGAACCGCTCGTTTTGAAGTCAAAATAATTGCTCCTTCATTACAATTTAGTCATGCGCGCTTGGGATCCTGCTTAAAATTTTAAAATCTGTAGGATTTTTCTCAGAGTGATGATTAGAAGACAAGTACGAAAAACGCACCCATATTGCGAGCCTGAACAACGTAGTTGGGGTTTCGAACCGCTCATGTTAGAGTCGAAATAATTGCTCCTTCAGCACAATGCTCGTCAACTGCAAAATCAGAAAGAGGGCGCGACGCTGCTTTGATGAATGTTCTAAACAGATGCTTTTCTCTCTGTATTTTTAGCAGATCTCTATGCGTGTGAGGATTTTCGTCAAACAGTATCCCGTATCGCACGGAAATGCAATTCGTTATGAACGTGATTACTGTTCTTAGGCCTGCCATGTTCCAGATAAATACAAAATCAAAATTGTACCATCGTGCAAACGATTCAAAGTGTTGCAGACGGCGTATACTTCAGTCATTCCGTGTGCGTCCGTCGTGCGTTCATCGTCTGCAAAAGGCCTTTGAGGCGCCCCGAGGACAGGAAGTTGCCGTCGGAAATATGTCAGAAACAGCCGATTCTCGGCAAACTTCTGTCGTCGTAGGTGTGAAATATAGGCTTATTTTATCTATTATTTTTGGACGTTTGAATTCCACGTCAGATCTCTTACCTTTCGTTCCTTCGGAGCGAAATCCAGTCCCATGTATTTGTCCATTACAACGCAACGGTTTATTTCAAGCGGTGACGGCATATTTACAGGGATCAATTTTCATTTTTCTGGCAAGAGCAGGAAAGAATGAAAACCATGCATGGTGTGATATGATGTCATGATCAAGATATGTACGGATTAAAGGGGTACTCCTACGATATTTTTAGCTTCGCCAACTAACAATAATTTCTGAACCCTTTACCCTTTCCGGTATGCCATTTAATTTCGCGGAATTCAGAATAGTTATTGAGAAATCGGCAAATGAACATGATGCAAAAACCAACATTCACATATACCCGTACTTTTCAGTGCCCCGACGTCAGTGCAGGCACGTAGCCAGGATTTTGTTTCGCGGGGGGGGGGGGGGGCGCGGGCGCCCATGACAAAATTCTGTATGAGGAGGAGGGGGAGAGGAGGTCCCAGCGAAATGGAAGATTTCGGGGGGAAAAAGAGCCCCCCCCCCCCCCCCCCCCCCCCCGTTTACGCGCCTGCGTCAGTTTGAGGGCAGGTTTGCCAGTCGAGCAGGCAGTCTAAAAAGTAGACTTTGCCAAGCATTGTAGATGGCTGAGCGTGTTGGTTTCTAATTTAAGATAACGAAAGAGGAACATGGTGTCTGTTTGTCTTTCATGTTTCTCTTTCGTTATCGTAGCTAAGCATTTGTTTGAGTTTTTGGGCGGTAGCTGGAGCGAATTTCCAAAGCGTTTATTTGACACCGTGCAGACTGGGAATCTAATTCTACAGCTCCAAAGAGTCGAAACCCCGCCTGCCTGCCTCTGGCGTCACTTCTTTTGTTGTTGCCAGAAGCGACTTTCAGTATGAAAAAAAAAAAACATATGGTGAGGACCAAAATTGTAAATCAAATAACTGAGCGAAAAAAGAAAAGAAAATTATTTTGACCTAATATTTGGGATACTGTTTCAGCGATGTTTGTTGGTGTGTAGCAAATTTTCAGGCAAATCTGGGACCACAAAGGAAACGCCGGGGTACCCATCTAAAAGCCATTCATACCTTGAAAAAACACACACACTCACAATGAAAAGACTAGGCGGTGAAAGTACCGAGATATCATCACAATCGGTAACTCGTTACCTTTCTCGGTAGCGCAGTAACATATAGTGTATTCTCCCGTGTGCATAAAACACGTTTTTGTTAAAAAAAAAAGATGTCGGTGCGTTTTATTCAACGGTGTGACACCGTTAAATAAAACGCCCGGACATTTTTTTTCATAATTGTGCATATATGCACATTTGTTTCTTAATGTATGGACCTCACAACTTGTTCAATATTTCTCGTTGAACTCGTTGGTGAGAATATTGAAAATGCCTCACGCTTTCGCACATAAAATAATAATATTAATAATCATTTGTATTCCAGCCTTTTGCATTTATCAGCATATAAGACTGTCGAAGTAGTGTTGGCTTGTGCGACACGACCCAGCACTGATGACAGCCAATATGAGCGGTACACGAGGAAACATTTACAGGAGCAGAAGTGTTATCTGCATTGCTAATAGCAGTCAGCATACAAGTTCATAACGCTTCACGAATAGCATAGAGATTATCGCGATTATAATACAGATATGCTGGTTCATCAGCGCAGCATCTTCGCGCCGACCACAGAGAGAAGTGCGACTAATACTTCAAATGCAAATTACATGATTCTTTTTATTTTTTATGAATGCGGTTATTTATAGCGGTGTGCAACCTATACGACTGTATAGACCGAGATATACTGGAAGAAGCCCTTACAGATCGGCATCATTGATCGCCATTTGGCTCCATGGACACGCATTCCCCTTTTCCCTCTTTCCCCATCTCCCCATTCTTCCCTGTAGAAGCCTCTCCCCCTCTCTTCCGGCGGGAGAGAAGGAGCAGGTGGCTTCCTGACGCGGACCCACGGCGCGTGCGCCGTTTCTCCTTCCGAGATCTCTCTGCCGCCGGCTTCTCCACTTCTCGCTGAGCGGCTCGAGGTCGATACCGTCGGGAAGATGGCGGACGTGAGACAACATAACAAAATGAAAATGGAGCCCAGTCGTCTCCGTGGCAACAGACTCCATCCAATACCCCATAGAAGAGAAAGGCCTGTACCTTTTCTCCCACACGTCATCACCAGTGGATCGACGCAGCGTTTCCTACGCGGAGCGCTAGTTCGTCTGCTTCTCGTCAGAACGCTGAACTCTTATTGGCTGATTGAAAAAGAAATCCTTTTGATTAAAGCCAATCAGAGCTGGGCGTCGTTCTGACGTCATCGCAACTCCTGCGCAAGAAGCAGACGACTTGCTCTCTGCATATAACTTGCGTCAGCGTCGACGCCAGCGCGCATCGCAGCGTCTGCACTGCACGCGCGCGACGCCAAGACGGACGCGTCCGCCGCTTTGCGGCGTCTCTCGCCGAGCTCGGGCGTGTTTGCCAGCTTGGGGCGGATCGGGGGTCAACCCACGATGACGTTACGAGCGGGCCTTGTCTTCTAGATGGTATTGCTCCATGGGGCTCCCGCAGGGTCTTATAAGATGATCGCCCAGTAGACGGATGCAGCGCGCGCGGGACTTGCTGCAGTTGTTCGCCGAAATTTAGAACCACTTCTAAGACGCGCGTACGTTCCGGGTGCTTTGTTTGATAACAATTTAAATAATATAAAACTAAAAAAAAGACGCAGAATGTTTTTTTTTTAGTTTATATCATACCGTGAAACACAGAAACACATTGCACACATTGCCAAGTTGCACACATTGCACACATCGCCAAGTTCAAAGTTTTATATGGTCCTTTTGAGGATTCTTTGCACTCAAATGTCCAACATGTTTTGCGAGGTAAACTTCAAATGCCTATAGTTCATGTTTTGCTACATACAAATCAACCGGTCATAATTAAAACAAAACAGAAAACCCCGAGACAAAGGAAACATAGAGGACAAACACACCATTGTCTGCCCCTTTATTTTCACAAAGGTCTTCTTCTTTGTCATCTTCCATTTGAACGATACACGTCCTAACGGAAGGCACGCACACTCTACTCTCGGCGCCTGATGTTCCAACGAAAAGAGCTATATTGCGCGTGAACCTGTCCCCAGCACAGCATACAAAGACGACAGCCCACACAAGGCGAATATTGCGATGGTCTATTGCAGGGGGGGGGCTGGATGACCCGGCCTAACCGCTCATTCACACTGGAAGCGGATCCGCGTTCGCAAAGCGGTGGCGAACGCGGTCGTATCCAGTGCAATCGCGCGCGCACTCGATGTCACTGAGTGCAGCGTGCAATTGCACTGGATCTTTATACAACCGCGTCTGCAACCGCTTTGCGAACGCGGATCCGCTTCCAGTGTGAATGAGCGGTAAGAGCCACAAACAGAACCACTCTTCTTCTATACTTCGTTTCAGCTTGGGTCCAAACGCAGCCGATGCTACGAGCGCGAGCGTGTGGCCCTGAATAGTGCTTGCATTGCACGAGCGCGCGTGCTTGGCAGGGACGCTGGAAGCCCGGAGCCTGCGCTTGTAGCATCGGCCGCGTCTGGACCTAAGCTGAAACGAAGTATAAGAGCCGCCTGGAAGAGGAAAGGCAGAAAAGGAGAGAGGAGGAGGGAGCGGCTTCAAACTTTTTTAGAGCAATAAATGAAACTTGGACCGCTTTAGATTTATCCTAGTCAAAAGCAGTCCAACTGTACGTAAGTATAACAGCAGCACAAGACTATACCAAACCGCAACATATGTCTCAATTTAAAACACGTTCCTTTTCTCTTCTTGGGGAAGTGCCTGTGTGACCGGGAGGGAGGGGGAAAGGCGGGGAGGGGAAGGGGGGGTATTAGGTTTTCTAGAGAGCCGCGGGCCGCACCTTAACACGCGAAGAGCCGCATGCGGCTCGCGAGCCGCAGCTTGGCCACTTACCCCTGGTCTGTTGGCAAGGAGATCCAACTAAAGAGGGTGCTATGTCCAGCTTGTTTTCCCCCAGATGTATTTGGTACTGTGTTTATTAACAGAAGGCACGTGCACTTGATTCTTTACTTCGTCTTTCAATTGATAGCGCGCGTGGGCGAGCCGTACCCATTTTTTTCCCGCGCCCAATCAAAAAAGATGAAGTAAAAAAAAAAATCCACGGGTGCTGCGACCGCGCTTGGTTTCATTGATTGGACGCGAGCCTCAGCCGAACGCTAACGTGGCGTTCGGCTACGTGGGCCGAGCGTCGCGTCAAAATGCAAACAAATAATCTATGTCGTTGGTTGGTTGGTTGGTTGGTTGGTTGGTTGTGTTGTTTGCCAGACGTGACATTTGCCTCACTCACGGTGGGCACGTTTCACGGGCCTGAGTTATTGTAGGTTGATGAGGGTGAATGCGGGGAAAGGGAAGGGAAAATATGGCGATGAAGGGGTCCGGGGATGACGAGGGCAGCGTTAGCAAAATAATGACTAAACACGTTTCGCTGGCGAAAATAAAAAGATAAAATAATATGATTAGGGCCGTTAAGACGAACTGTGACATACGTTCAAACAGTGCTATACACGACAGAACCCCATAGCGCGCACCAGCAAGCACAAAATAAATAATGAAAGTACTTATATCGACCTAACTATAAGGAGTATTCACTGGGCGCCATATTTGTGGGTGCTGCCTAGGGCGCATGCTCAGAACGATCCCCCATTAATAGGCTGCTAAGACCGGCCATTTTGACGGTGTGGAATGCACGTTGCAAAAGAACCCTGGAAGCTAGCCATCAGCACGCGCTCAGCATTAGCGCACACTAGCTGTGCGCCAGTGAATACTTCCTATACTTCGAATTCACCCCACGTGCGAGCGAAGGCAAAGCTGGAAGCGCGAGCACGAAAGCTCCGGCGCGCTCAGGCTTTGCTCAAGCGCGCGAGCTGGGAGAAGCGCTAAAAGCGCTGGCCTCGCGGTCTCAGCCCCGGCCCCGTCCGCAGATAAGGCGAAACGAAGTATAGGCTACCGTTCTATATAGTTCTCAATTTAGCCACTAGGGGCGCGACGGATCAATCTTCTTCCCAATATATACGCCACACGGAAAGAAGCCGATTCAAAACAAAAGAAAGACTACTCGCAAAAATCCTTGCGCACAACACTGCGCGTGGCGTCGCATTATGAGGGACATTCCACAGCATTCAATGCCGTATCGGTCAACACCTACAGTATTATAAATGTGAGGAAAGTCACATATTCAAGAATAGATGCGCTGTTTCTGGTGGCGCGGCGATGTCGCGAAGTGAGGTGGCAAATCGAAACAAAAACTTGGTTGCCAAGGGGTTCCCTTCCCAATAGGCTTGGCGCCGCACTTGCGAGGAGTATAGTCGAAAATGTGAATAATCAAAATGCGTACATTATCGGGAGAAAGAAAAGCATGAAGAAATTTGTTTTAGAGCACAGCTCTTAGGCGCCCGTTTCCGGCTTGAGCGGCGTCGGCGTCGCCGTCGGCGTAACCGCGCAATGCATTATGGGACGTTTTCTATGATGACGTCACACGTGACGTCACGTGTGACGTTTAATTGGGTGTAGAAGCACGACGCACTACAACCATATTCCGAGTTGAAGGCCATAGATATATGAAGTGCTGCGAAAGGATTTTAGCTTCTAGGTACGGAGTCAAATGTAAACGAAATCATATTCTACGGAAATAATGTTAGAACATAATACTAGTGAACACCGAAACAAATGTTTCATTGAAGTCCTAAGGGTTGTAATAATAGTGCAATTATTCATTCACATAAAAACAAAGTTTTTTATATTTGATTATTTATTTCAATGTCGGCTTATGTGGAAATTCGTGATAAAAAGAAATCAGAACGTGAATGATAAATAAGCCCTCGAAACAATTTAGTCGAACCCATTAAGATTATTCCCAAGTTTCCAATATCTGCTCCAGCTAATCGTGTTTCAATTTGCTTTGTTCACTGCACCATCGCGCAGATGAAACCCCTGTAAAGTTGATACGTAAACAAAAGAATTGACATAAAAATATGAGCTTATAGAGCCGTCTATATATATGTTCCACAATACACATGTACCCTTGCTAAACCCCCAGCTTGAAAAAAAAATATAGTTAAAATATTGCAGTCTATAATACATGCTAGCTGCAGTCTTATTCGCTACCTTTACTGAAAGCTGGGGTTCTTATGTCATCACTTATCAATATTTTTTTTTAATTATTATTCGACGTTTGTGTTGGACGTCCTACTTTTGAGGAGTGCTTTTCCCTTAGCACGCGGCTGCGCTGTGGCGAAGCAAGATACGCGATATCGTGATGCCTGCCTTTGTGGTTCTCGTTTCACTGCAGCATACCCGTGCGCGGCGGGAAGCACGCTCAACGAAGCTGCCTAAACCACGCACAGATCACGAACATGAGCAATATTGCGCGACTTGTCAGTGTTTGATACCGATATCAACTCGAGTAGCGCGTTATTCAAGGCAATAATTGAAAGTCCCAGAACAATCGTACAAGCCTACCGTAACGATCTGGCCGTATAGCAGCTGGACCGTTTTGGCGCAATGCTGGGCGCAAATTTTTGGCGAAATATAGCACGATGTCTCGCTGGAATGCCTATTAGGCACCAAGCGTGTGCACGCTCGTCCGCGTATTTGTCCGAGAATTAAGTCGTGATCCTATATTGCGCTTGCAGCACACCCTGCCACGCGATATGATCTTGTGAATTGATCTGCATTCATACCTGTCGGATATCGGTCTCCGGTCTTACGGGCAGAGGCACTTGGAAACACAAGCAGATCCTCTCGAGATAGCGCTTCATACCCGAATACTTGCCCCAAGAAAAAAAAAATAAAAAGAAGTTAGGCTTTTCTTTTTTAAATAAGCATATAAAACATACACAAACTATATAAAACCTTCCTTACTTACGGCGACCCATATCATTTTTAGCAATGATGGCATGTTGCTTGGATGAATTTCATACTAAAAATTTTCTCGTTTCGATACAAAGGTTTTGGGACCGCGAGTTATACATTTGTAGCGCATTTGATTAAATGAGATCATCCCATTGAACCCTTAAATTGGAGCTGGATCGAGCCAAAAACCCTAATTTTCTGCTTTGCACTAGGTGGAACTATCAAGTCGTAAACTCCGTGTTAAAAAAGTAAGCACTTAGTCGTTTTTTTAAACCCGATTAAGCGTTTGTTGTTGTCCCCTTTACTCCGTGTGATTGTGAAAGCTACCATTTGGGGGCACTAATTCGTCCTATCCGGCACCTCTCATGCTTGTGTCCAATCTTGTGGATAAGGATGTTGATGACATGGCCGTTCTAAATTATATTATATCGCCGTATCAAAGCGTTATATGGAATAACTTAAACAACAAAATGAAGGAATAGAACAATCACACGGTGTAGTGGAGTTTGTATTTATGGTAAACAAAGACTCGACTACCAGATAATACAACTGCTCCCACACATCCAAAATGATTGTTAAAACTTTCTTACCGTTAAAATTGTTTTTATTTTATATGTGAATTTATGATATATATATATATATATATATATATATATATATATATATTGCTAACAACTAATTGTTTATGTTTTGTAAGGTGATACACATGATTTGTCATCACTCGATTTATATTCCCACTTCAATTTTCATAAAAGTTCTTTGTTCACGCTACGCTTATTTCGAATGTTGGAAAAGTGTTACACCTTGAAAGTTATATCCTTACGATATAATGTATTGGACTCTTAAGATAAAACATTCCCGCTTTATTGGCACTTCTGCTTTTGTATAAATTTTCTGATTTCCCGTTATCAATCATTTTCTCCATCGCACGTATTTGAGTTTTAAGAGTGACATCACTATGGATTTGCAACATTTTTTAAAGTAATTTCCGAATGCCTCGCATCGGTGTTGAAGTTTTCGCTTTTCCCGCGTTTATTGTTTTACTTAGTATTAGTGTAGTATTATTGTACTCAGTGTATTACTTATGTGCAAGGTACCGCGCTGCAGAACTCTAATTGACGGAGGCAGAAATGTCCTTTTTCCTCCACCAATCTGCCGGCATTGGCCGAAAAAAAAAGAGTAACCTGTATTAACATGGCCCTGTGGAAGAAAACTGTATAGGGGCAAGCGAACCAGATGAAGCGTTTAAAAGTATCATTACAAAATATTAGTACATGTTTTATTTGATGAATGTCTCTGTTGAACAGTGTGCAGTCGTGTTCCAAACGTACTTTATGTATGAAGAGAACATACTTCAAACGTGCATGAGGCGCATCCACGGATAATAGACCCTCTCAAAAGTCCGCGCCATCGCCTGTCCGCCATTGCTTGGTCACGTGCTCTGAGCGCGTATTATTGGACACGCCAGCGTTCGGTGTGAACTCGGCTGAGCTCGTATTGGACACGAAGGCTACGTCACAGTTCGGCGAGAACTCGGATCCAATCACGTGCTTCGTGTAACAACAAAATGGCGACTATCATTTTTGCTCGATGGACCTTTGAAAAAAAAAAAGGTCTATTATTCTGTCCTCGTGAGGAACACCATGCCTTTTGTACGATGTATGAGCAGCGTGATTGTGGACGATTGCAGCGTTGTAGCTTTCCCAGCTCGCAGCTCAAAGGCTACTCTATATATATACTCGTTTGGTTTGCCCCATAACTGCAAGTTTTGTACGTACCGGAGGTGAACTATTTATACCGTTGCGCAAAGTAGCAGCAGTTCTGACAGAATATTCGGTCATCGAAAAAAACAAACTATGATTTTCTTCTTTTTTTTTAATTTGAAACACGGATGTTTCAATAAATTGAACAACGGCTGGATTTTGTTTTCTAGGCAGGCATAATATTTCATAAGGGAATCAACAACGTTCCGCAAAACCATAAACTTTTTTTTTTTGTTTTCGGTGTACGAGAATAAAACGAACATAATGACACGCTTGCACTTTGCATTTAATTGCATTATAATAATGACACGCTCGACTATGGCCATTGCACTGAACACGGCAGTCACCGCAAGAGCTTGGGGTCAGTGGTATACCCGGATCTTGGCTTCACAAGCCACGTGAACACGCTGTACAACCGCACCGGACACACTGTGGTCATTTTGAATACGCGGGTCCTCCCCGCTCCTCTAATTATATTCTTTATCCTACAGCTCCAGCTTCGCCGCCGTAATGACCACTTAAGGATTCCTCCTTGATTCCCTGACTGCTACAAAAACTGCTTAATTTTTTTCTTTGGGGATACGCTCTCATAGCTCGCAGCTCCCCCCCCCCTTCCCCCTATACACGCATATATACGCAAAGCGTTCTGCACGAGATAAGCCAAAGACCGCGGTTCGTTTGCGGCTCCAGAACCGTAATCGCGCTACCGCACGCATCGAGAACACGTAGGGCTCCACATCTAGAGTTGCCACTGGTCGTTTGCATATTCCGCAGCTCACTCCTCCCCCTTCCGGAGCTGCTGGGAGCCTCCGTACTTACCATACATCGCAACCCCCCCCCCCCCTCCCCCCAATAAACTGCAGGGAGCCAAACCAAGCCAAGCCTGGCCAGCGCTCCCTCTCCATTCCCTCCTGTTGGCCCCACAACGAGCGACCGGCGGCGCGCACGCATTTCAAATCACTTTTAATAACTTATTCATCGCACCATCTCGAAAAACGAGACACACAACAATACAACATCATACCCAGCGCCATGATGATAATGCACTCCCGAAATAATACGGCAGAAGGCTGCCCGGTCTCTTTCAACGCGCACGGTGGGGGTATGTATATGCCGGTAGCCCTGTTTCATCTTTCGTTCGTATTAACAATATATATATAAATACAAATCACCCTACTCCAGGCAGCATCCTTCTCGCCCTCGATCCACGCGTCTCTCTCCAGGCCCCCATGGCAACAGGAACGGAAAGCGCGACGACCATGCTCTCCCTCCTCATCCTCTCTCCCTCCCCATCTCCTTCTCACCCTCTTTTTCCGCTCAAAGATGCCGCAGTCGACGCCGATTGGTCCCCTCCCCGAATGTCGCGACCCCGCGGCCCCGCCCCCTTTGTCCCCCCGGCTTCGTTCCCGAGGCCTCGACGGCCCCTCCCCCTTGCGACAGGGGACCGCGCCCACTTCTAACCGGTGTGGAGCACCGAAAAAAAAAAAAGAGGGGGAGAGAAAGAGAGAAGAAGGAATGATATCGTTCGGAGTGTGCGCGTCTGTGTGTGAGTCATCCTCTCCAGAGAAAAATAAAATAATGATAACATCCTCTCTCTTTCGCTCTCTTTGTGCCCGTTTCACCCTTTCCCTCTTTCTTAATCCCGCTCTCGTGTCGCGGGGTCTCTGTCTCGAGAAAATACGAGAGTGGACGTGATCCGCAGGCGCGCTGCCGCTATAATACGGCGATAGAGAGAGAGGAGTGAGGAGAGAGGAGGAAGAGGAGAGAGAAAGAGCGGATCAAAAGAGCCGATTTTGTGTGGAAGGATAGTGTGCAGCAGGATAGAGTCGTCGAGCATTCAAGATGGCGGCTCAATGCGGGTCTTTCCTTTCCATTGATTCTCGGAAGGGATACAGCCAGGGTGACATAGAGAGAAAGAGAGAGAGAGAGAAAGCTGCCCAAAGGCGATGAGAGGAGAGGAGGGGACGAAAGATGAAAGAGAGTGTGTCTCCGAGGTGAGCTCGATGGAATGGAAGACGCGGATGATCAGGCGTGGGCATCCGGCGGTGGACGATTCCCTTTTTCGAACCGACGGAAAAACACCAACATCAAGCAAACGTGAAAGACTGGCGATTTTCCGGATTTTAGAGAGCTCTCCCAAAAACGCCGCCAAGGGAAGGTTTTCGGGAGGCTATATATAAGAGTCCGGTTTGCGCTAGCAAATAGACGACGGATCATATCTTGCATGGGGCTGTATATATCATGTTAAAATAATATTAAAACAGCGCAAAAAAAAAGAAAGACGAAGGACCAGTGGAAGGAGGACACAGACACAGCTCCTTCCACTGGTCCTTCGTCTTTTTTTTTTTGGCGCTGTTTTAATATTATTTTAACATGACCAACCAACTAGCCCAACTGCACACCTTGTTGCTGTATTTATCACTCTAAGAAGTCTAGACCGTCAACTCTTTCCGCAAAGCGGCGAGGGAAAATCAATCGCAGCAATCTACGCGGAGAAAGCTCTGCGGACGTTGAGGCTGAAAATCTGTCTACGCTTATTGTTTTTACCACCGATCTCTATTGCAGTAGGCTGGATCGCGGACCGCGACCTCGGCAGCTGGGGCCCAGTGTCGCCACCGGCGGCCATTGATTGACACCACCAAATGCATGGGACTCTATGGTAAAAACAAGAAAAAGTGTCGTTTGCCCCGTTTCTGAGCTGGTGTCGGCACTGAAACGCTTTTGGTTGCTTTTCGGGAAGCCTGTAAAATAGCATGTGTACAGACATTAAAACTCACAGCCCTCACAGTTCTTATAAATAAATGTCTTGTGGTCGAGAGTGACTCCGCTGGGCGAGAAATGTAGTGCAGCTCAATGAGACGAGAGTTACCTATAGAGTTACCGCGGAGTCGGTGGCGGTTTCGACTTAGTTGGGTTTAGCAGACGAGAGGCTCGAGGGCTTTGCTACGCGGAATTCGCTCACCCCCGGAAAGCCGCTGTCAACATGGAACTTCTTCGACATTCATCAACTTCTGGGCTTCCCCGAGGACGGTCTTATTGACGGCAAGTTCCTTTGTTTACTTCACTACAAGAGCAAGTTTGCCAGCTCAGCCGGGACGTTTGATTTTTTTAAACTGTCATTCGAACGCTTGACAAATACCGATTCGACTCTCCAAGCACCCGATATAATAATCGCATCACATCATAATATACTCGCCTTTAAGCACAGCATACAAGCTTCAATATTCCTACAGTTGTGTGTTTCTCCCATAGATTTGCGTGTATTGCCTGGTGTCAATTAATGGCCACCGGTGGTGTCACCGACAGGCTCCCGATCTGCGATCCAGCCTACTACAATAGAGATCAGTGGTTTTCACCTTAAAAAGCGTAGTAAAACAAAAGTAGTCCGGCTCCACGCGGAGCGTCTGTCGAGAATTATAACTTATAAGGTATTTGTAGGTGCATTTTATACCAGATATACGTTACCTTATCAAGAGATATATATATATATACGCTGCAAACGCCCAAAAAGCATCCTTCTTCCTCCGATAACAAAATATGGTGAGAACTACTTTACGCGGAGCATGACCAATGCGCAAACCTTCATTTTTTTTTAATGTAAAAACAAGTTTATCTGGTAAGAAAAAAAAAGTCTGCGCCAGGGTTTTGAGCGTGCTGTTGCCGAGCACGTGTTGACGGCAAGCTTCCACAACGCTTCCGCGACACGCACATTGCACACCATCAAGATTGTCTTCTTTGGGAGACCATAAATAAGAACTGTATCCCGAGCATACGCTGGGAGCAGTCGCCTCAAATACGGCGTCCAGTGAATACCACCAGCAACGAACGCGTGCTCGCAAATCGAGCACCCGAAAAAAAAAAAAGGCCTTTTTCTGCGTTACTTTACAGCGGTGACGTGTTCCAATAATGCGCTTTGCCAGAGCACGCGCGCTTGTGCAGCAGTGGAATGCAGCATGCTCACGCCTGTATACGTTCGGCTTCGCTCGCACTTCTGGTGGAACTATATACTCTATCTCACAAACATCTGCAGTGTAGACAAAGGCATTGGCACGAGCACGAGACTTTGGAAAGTGCCTTTTATGCACGAGTTCTCATACAAACGAAGGCATTCTGCTGTGTTAGGTCCACACGCCTGTGCCTGTCTCTTTACTGAAGACATTTGTGAGATGTAGTATATGCACCATCGCAATGTTTACGAAGCGTGCGATCTCAGCATGCGCATGTTCGTCGCTTCGGAAAGCGAGCAAATCCCACGCCATATACGAATGAACTCTGAGAATGGAACATGCCAGGAGGTAAAGGGTGGACGGAGTACGGACGGTTGCACGAAAGGCGACTGGCCGCTGCCATGTCTTTGCTCGTGCGGACAAGCCCGTGCAATTGGAACCATGCCAAAGCTATGTTCACGCGCCAACTGCACGTGCTTGCACGCATGGGGCATCTGCATGGGCGCCAAGTATCAATGTCCTTCTGTTTAGAGTGATGATATCCTTTGTAGTACGTGGTATTGGTAGTACCCGGTTATGGTGGACCTAGAGTCCTGGTATAGGCTCCATACGGGAGCCTATACAGGAACTCTAGGTGGACCAGATGCCGACAGCTCGCGCTCACAGGAAAAACACACGAAATTGCAGAAAACAAAATGCCGCCGTACACTCAACGCCAAGAGCGCGCACAGGGAGGAGACGCTCTTTCACGCGTTCCAGAAGAAAATAGAGAAAAAAGCGTTCGGAACAAAATGTCGAGATGTCATCACGCTGAGCAAAGTGCACATGAAGGTACCCTACAGGCGGAACAGGGCCTTCTGCATATGTGCTAGCAGGGCCCACACTCGTCACGTGACCACACGGTTGTTTATCAACGATGAGTTGCTGTGTTGGCGACGTGCACGACCAAAACCGTCGCTGTATAGTCGACTTTCTACGATTGCCCAAACGCTCGATATGATGTCTCTAGTGAACGGCAACTAAAGCAGTGTCAAAGTGCCGATTTTGATGGTGTTGGTTTAAGAACGCCTTGACTCTGAGTCTCCACCGTGCGTTTCACACACTCCATCAACATTGCCTTTCGCGCCTGGTGATAAGCAGCCAAGATCACAACTCGTGACGTCACGGATGGGAACCATGCATAAGAGGACGCCACCGAAACATGTCGGCTCTAATAGATGCACGTGGACTTTCGACGTCTTCCAGTTGGCTGCGCGTGGGACTCAATGAAGCGAGAAAAAGCAAAAGAAGACGAAGAAGAACCGACCCACGAAGGTAGAGGAACAGAACCATGTCGCCCTTGGAATACAGCGCGGTTGAAGAAATGTCCGTTCTGCAACAGGTGACCAGGGCCACCCAGCGTGACGACGAACGCTTGAAGGCCAACGCCGAAAAGGTGCGCCGACGCAAGTTCAACCTGGTTCTCGGTACCATCGCCGCCATCTGCGGGACAGCGCTGCTCTTCGGCATGTCCTACGCGGTCATGGGAGCCGGCCGCGTCACGGGCACGTCTCCAAACTTCACCGTCGAGGTGTTCTCGATGAAGCCGGTGCTCAACGTCACCGAAAAACTGGAGCACCATTAACGGCGAGGACGACAACAACAACACGCTGCACATCATGCCGTATACCGAAGAACATTAGTATGTTTCTTTATTACCTAATTGAACAAGTCGCATTAAGTACATGACTGTTTACTTACAACGAGATACTGAGAGAGGCTTCTTTTGGAACACAACGGACAATCCGTCAATAAACGTTGGGGAAATACTTCTAATCTCTTCCGACTTTCTCTTGCGTCCTCCTCGACCACACCTCCTGCGGGTGCCCCGACCATGGCCAAACCTGTCAAACAAGGATCCACACAAAGGCAGGCGAGACAAACTACTCCACAGCCGTAAGGGGTTATAAGTTTGCAAGTAAAAGGCGGAAGACTCCGCAGCCGAAGGAGAAAAGACGTGCAGGTTGGTCTCCAGAGGCAGGGTGATGTTCAAGGCTTGGTATCCATAGCGGTCAACTCCTCTGCGGGCCTCTGGCGGCTGCTTATATTGAGTTTAGCAGCATTCTGGAGCCACTTTGGCAACCAATTCCAGAGGGTTCTCTTAGCACCGACGAAAAGGCTCGAAGCCAAAAGCAAACATGTACATCCCGAAGAACAAGCGCATAGACAAGACAAGACAGGATTCCGAACTAAGCTCACAAGAGCAGCTATAAACAATACAAAGCCCATTCGAAAACCAAGAAGTTATACTCGGAGCAAAACCCCTCCGATGTAGAGATCCCAAAAGCAGACATGCACAAGACAAAACATCTCGACGATGGGTTTTATAAACTAGGTGTCGTTACGTCGTTCACGTTCGCCCCTATTTGGGACCTCCAAACTTCGGCAGGAAGTCATGTGAGCCGTGCCGTGGAGACGAGCGAGCCCTCGAAGGAGGTAAAAACAAATAAAGCCATAAGTAAACGCGCGCGCGAGCACAACTTCGTGAAGCGTCTTCCATGCAGGATAACAACAGTGACAACAACTCAATTAAACGACGCTCTTGGGGGTCAACGGTGTCCTCAACCTTGCCGCTGCACGTCATGACACCAAGTATATATCTTCCAACGTCCAACGTCGACAACAATAGATTCAACAGCTCTGGTGGAAGCGGAACACTGTTTGCGTGTATACAAAAGGCGAAATTCGGTGTCAAAGCCGTCTGCATAGAGTGAGCCCATATGTTGTCATCAAAAGCACAACCACGAACGTTGACGAGGCCGTAAGCTCGAGATGAAAACAGCGATGTTGTTTCAATGATTACAGATGCAAGTATAGGAAGTATTCGCTGGGAGCTATAGCTGTGCGCGCGACTGCTGAGCCAACGCCGCTGAGCGCACGCAGCTATGGCGACGCGATGACGATGTTGACGGCGAGCTTTCTCACAGTTCTTTTGTAACCTGCATTCTGCACCATCGAAATTGCCGGCCTTAGCAGCCTAATAATGTAAGCTTGTTCTGAGTATGCGCTCTAAATATAATCCTCAAATATGGCGTCCCTACTGGTGTCCCATATGCGTGCAAGCACGTATACAGCATGTGCGTGAAGATAACTTTGGCAGGCGTATCCAATTGCAAGTTCTTGCTCACACGAGGACGAACATGGAGGCCTCCGTATGCCCTGTTTGCAATCGTCCATAAGCCACATACGCAATTACACTCGTATATTCTTGGCAGTCAATGCACATGCGTCCCAGAATCAGTAGAACGTCATATGAGGCACTGAAATCTCGGATGAGAATATTTAGTCTTTCATTGTCGACAGAGCTCCTCGTGCATATACGGGTTCTTATCGAATCACTACCTGGAAATCGCCCTTTCGTTATCCCTGAACCGCACCCTCGGTAACTCACGTCGCGTTGCGTTCGGGAGGACTATGGACCCCTTCGGAAATTAAGCTCCCTTATGGTCTATCTGAAAATACTGCACAGCGTGCGCAAAATACACCATAGAAACGGCAAGTCTGTCAATTGTATATACAGTCTCTTGGAAGCGACTACGGACTTGCCAGCTGGTTAGTTTTCTTTGAGCAGGGCACTGCGCAGTATTTTCAGATCGACTGTATGAGGGCGTAATTTTTTAAGGGGTCTATATTTCGCTATGCGCGTGGCTTTGGTCCTGCGACGTGGAAGGTTTGATTTATCCCTTGTAATCGAAGCACCCGCATTCCTTTTCTTACCATTACGGCAAATTGTGCACTCACATGAACATATCCTCATGTAACTGGGATATAAGATTACGTGGCCCTGATGACACTCCTGCCTTCAATGATTGAATATAAGATATGTCGTATCTTAATGTGTAAACAAGCAAAAAAAAGCGTAATCGTATACGTTCTTGAGCTTTTTTGATGAAAGTGTTCCGGCGAGTGGTGTGTGGTACTTTTCTGCTGTTTGGCAACTATTCCCCACTTTAGGGTAGCGTCAGCTTTTGTATGTTTTCTGAGCCATTGTCGCTGAATTCACCCCACGTGACGCTGGATTTCCAGTATTTGATACTTTTGTTTCTGCTTCCTACTGTGCTTTCAAGTTTGCGAAATCTGCTTTCGTCTCGCATGAGTGTGCAGATAAAATCGAGACATTATCTAAGCTGTGTTTACCATTCGATCTGAGCTGTAAGTTCGAGAGCTCTTATTAGCGGCGTATGCTTCCTGTATTGTGCTCACATTGACGTCACGTCAACCGCCATTGTAGTGGCTCTTCTGCTGAGCGCGTGAATTCAGCACAATATATATTTCACATACCCATGATTGGTTCCCCTCGACAAGAAGACCCCAGGACATGCTCTGGCATGCAGGCAAAACACACGTTGGCTAGACACAAACGTCTAATCTCTCTATGTGCGTGCGTGTCTGTTTGTGTGCGTGCGCGTGCGTGCGTGCTTGTGTGCATGCGTGTGCGTGCGTGTGTTGTGTGCGTGCGTGCGTGTGTGTATGTTGTGTGTGTGTGTGCGCGTCGTGTGTGTGTTTAATCTCCAGTGCCGTTTGGACAGCGGAACGTTAATCTGCCTTAAAATGAGGCCTCGTCACTCCCGTGTAGCGGGACAAGTGGTATTTACCGTGCATCGTGTTAAGTAACAACGACGACAACGACAAAAACCCGAAATGCGCCATGCGCAGTGGAACACATCGCTACTCGAGGACTTGAGACAGATGCCGCCCACGTTCGATCATCGGCACCCACCGGACACTTGAACGCGTAACATTGGAAAGAAGACGCCCGATGGCCACCGCACCATCCACCGCGTCCATGATGGCGACCGAGGAGGAAGACAAGGAAAAAGAGGGAACAACAACGACGACCAGCACAACGGGTGTCAGTACTGCTCCGGCTGAGCCGACAAACTACAAAGCTTACACCATCGGCTGCGTCCTCATCGCCTTGTTTGTCGGCATCAATTACGCAGTGGTGGGTGCGCTCTCCGACGTCGATCTCTCCGGTATGCTGCCCACGGGAAACGTGACGCTTGAGCCCTACATGACCGTTACCATCGGAAACGCCACTAACGGAACGTAGCCTCCTCACCTGCCCCTCGGGGCACCGTGCCTCCCGTGTCCGGTATCAAACGTGTTCATAATACCTGGCCCTGTGGACGTCTGACCGCGTGAACCTGAAGAGAAGCAAGGAAGATCATCGGCGTTACCGTCTGCAACTCTGGGGACAGGTGGCGTGAGCACCTACATATAGTGTCGTCCCTCGGTTCTTTGTTCTTTTGCTGACTATAATTGACATATGTCGTACACTTGTTTGAGTAGGCTTTATATCGTAATGCTTATAGCTCACCATACTTGACATCATCACTTTTGCATTCTTTCGTGAGCTGACTTCAAATCATTCTTAGCTGACTATACTTAGCATTATCCCCGGTGTACACAATTCTACTAGTTTACATGCATAGCATAATTACTGGTTCACTTAACTTTTCAGAATAATCACTGTTTCACTTAAACAAAGATTATTATTATTATTTCTTATTATTCGTTTGTTCTTGTTTTTCCGTTATTTTATATTCTACTGAATCAGCCTTGAATTCAGCGCTGTGTGCGTGTGCTCATTGCTTTTTTATTTTATTGCTAGTCATACTGAAATGATTTGTTTGCTCCTCTCCTGTTTAAACTACTTTATAGTTTGATTAAATAAGCATTTGCATCGTGTACTACGCAGCAAACAGCAGATAAATATCATTATCACTAAGACATATTTATACAGCAACGCGTTACGTATAATTTAGCTGGCATTTCAGCATCGTACGATATTTCATTGATATATTATAAATAATACAGTTCGATGCAACAATACAACGTAATATTCATTAATCTTCATATTTTGTAGGCATTCATATACAGCACTCTGGTACGACCGTGCGGCATGTTTAGCTTACCTACGACAATTCAGTCTGGTCAGCTGAATGCGTTTAGACTTATCTTTGTCTGACCACATAGACAGGCACACAGGTTGTTGACCGTAAACCAGAATTTCAACATAACCGTAGGCCAACCGGTTACGAGTCCTGTTCATGGCGTCTCGAGGTACAGCTTAACGTTATCAGGATCTGCTCGTCGGTCATTTTCGCCTGAAAGTAGTCTGCTTTTTAACGCCATTCACAGACGTTTCATATCACCAACGATTAATTCGCTGCCGATATTTTGCGCTTTCCAGCGAACAATAACGATCGGCACGAAGTCGTAAACGCATTTGTTTCTTTGAATAACGCTGCATTCAGCTGTTGAACTCTGGCTATCAGCAGCAGCAATCGCCAGGATACAGGACGAGTCAGAGCCCGCCCCTGCGGCGATGATATCACCACGCTGAAAACAGCGACGCCGAACGGTATTAAAATCGCTGTACAAACAACAACCGTTACAGCGACCGATTTGTTTCGAATAGTTGAGCTGGTCGCATTGTTAGCAACAGTTAACGGGAATGATAAAGTACTAGTCTTATTTGTTAACGCTGTCGTTGGTGAGCAGTGTTATTTCAATCTATAACATCAGGGAACAAGGTCAAAGCAGTCTCATAAGCAATCAATCCAAAGATGTCATCAAAATTTGATACAAAATACAAAAGTTAAGAAAGCACCTATATATTTTGTGAAAAGTTCATTAGATATCTTCAGATATCTTATAATTGCATCAAAATAAATCATGCCTAATGTATTGCTAAAAAATAAAACTTTTCCTCTGCAGATGAATTTCGACAAATTAACGTAATCACCTAAAAAAACTTTTTTTTTCAGTACTTTTAAGATTGAAACCACTTTAGAATATGAGTAAAAAGCGTCCTCTGAACCGTGGAATTTACGAAAGACTAAGGCGACAGGTAACCGAAACCAGTTTCTTGGTACACTTCTGATCGCCTGTTACTGGAAAAATATGACACTTATAGTCTGTATTCCGCATCATTGACTAACGAAGAATAAAAAAGATACCTGTTTTTTTAATGCATACGTAGCATACATGGCTGACCATCTCTTTCCGTGTTGTCCGGATTAACTGAAGTATCGGCCTGGAAAAGTGAAGTGTTTGAAAATTTTGTACAACAATGCGATATCTGAATGAAGTTTGAGGATTACCCGATAATCCCAGTTACAAACGGAAGCAGTATGAACCTTTCAAGTTTTGTAAAAATATTTAAAGATCTTATTTTCCGGATCAACCGAGACCAATAGCCTTCCCCAGCGACTACAGTAAGCGCCACCCGATCAAGCGTCATGTCTTTGATGAATTTAACGAATTGTTTAATCACCGTTCAGTGTTATTTCATTAATCGGGAAAAATGTATTTTGCTGGCACCTCCCCTTCTCTGATGTTACATACATACACTCTCCTGACCTTTCGGTCAGTGCAGGCTGAACAAAGCATTGATTTCAGCGAAGAAGAAATGAATACCGACTCTGACGATTCCGCGCAAACTATAAAATGGCACAAAAAAAAGAAGAAATTGGCCAGTCAAGGTGTACAAAACAGTGCAGCCTGAATCAGTTCACTCATCGGCGACGAGTCTCAGGCCAAGATGAGAAATTTAGCCAGCAAAAAATCGCGAGTTCAGGTCTTTATCGCGCATCACAGAGGATAAGCATGACCGTATTACTGCGCTGATGTCGTCCGGAGAACAAGGTGGGATTGAACTGGGCGAGAGAAGCCATCAGGCATTGGCGTTTCACAACGTGGAACAATCGAAATATATCTTGCACGTGACATATACGAATCAGGGATGTCCTGGTTTTTCGCAGCCGCAACTTTCTGCTTTTGACACCATTCCCCAATAGACCTATTGCTATATTACCTAAAGTCACTGATATTACCTAAGCATCAAGGAGAACAGCGATTGCGTTCCACGCGCTTAGTAATGTGCTGGCCTCAGCAATAGTAAATTGTCTAAAGCAAAACCGAAACAAATTGTATCTTGCTACGCGCGTCCGTCAACGCTTTATTTTGGCTATTTACTATCAGATATTTTATACGGGGAAGGCGTGCGCGTGTGGCGCGTGGAACACCAATCCCCTGCATTCTCCTTGATGCTTGGGTAATACAGCAAATGGTTCATTAGGTATATTGTCAACTTTTGTATGTTTTTCCGAGCCGTTATCGCTGAATAGACCTATTGCTGTCTTACCCAAGCATCAAGGAGAATGCAGGGATTGGTGTTCCACGCGCCGCACGTGCTGGCCTCAGCAGTAGTAACTTTTCCAAAGCAAAAACCTAAAACAAATGGCATCTTGCACGCGCGTTCGTCAACGCTTTCTTTTGGTTATTTACTTTGAATCTTTTATACACGAAAGGCGCGCGTGTGGCGCGTGGAACACCAATCCCTGCATTCTCCTTGATGCTTGGGTAAGACAGCAAATGGCTCATTCACCCCACGCGACGCTGGATTTCAGTATTCGATACTTTTCATTTTGCTTCCCATGCATGTGCTTTCAAGTTTGCGAAATCTGCTATCGATCCGTCTGCATGAGTGTGCAAATAAAATCGAGAAGCATTATCTAAGCGGCGTACCAGTCAATCTGAGCTGTAAGTCTGAGAGCTCTTATAAGCAGCGCATGCTTCCTGTATTGTGCCTGCATCGACGCGTCGCATCAACCGGCCATTGTATAGTGGCCCTTCTACGTGAGCGCGTGCATTCTGCAGAAATATAATTCACATGACCAGATTTTGTTCTCCCTCGACAAGAAGGCCCTAGAACATGCTCTGACATGCAGACAAAACTCACGCTGGTTGGCTAGACACAAACGTCTAATCTCTCTCTGTGCTGCGTGCGTGTGCGTGCGTGCGTGCGTTCGTGCGTGCGTGTATGTGTGTGTGTGTGTGCGTTTGTGTTTAATCTCTCGAAGCCGTTTGGACAGCGCGGAACGTTAATCTGCCTTAAAAATGAGGCCCTCGTCACTCCCGTGTAGCGGGACATAATCGACCAGTGAAGCACTATTAATAATCTGTGGTATCTACCGTGCTTCGTGTTAAAAGGGAGGTGAACCGAAATTTGGATTTCAGAAAAACAATGCGGGAGCTGTAGGCGGGACGCGTCATGCAATCCCTGCAACACTACTCGTAAGGCGAGTAAAGCAACAGACAGCTTAGTGGACCACGCAAGGACTGCGTTCCAGCAAGAGCTCGTGCCGTCACTTCGAGCATGGATTGAGCACGCGCCCGCAAGGCCGCAATCCTTAGCGTACGCTCTACTAAAACTCTCTAATATAACCTAAATTAACGGCTGTATTTTTGAAAAAAAAAAAAAGTTGAGATTTTAACGAGGCCGACGAGGCGCGAGAGGTCAAGGTATCTCGTTTCCCCTCCTCCCTTCGTTTCCGCTCCTCAAGGCCGCGAAGCGGAGAAGACGCCGAGGCCGTTCTCTCTCCTTCTCGGAGGAACAAGACGTGAACACATTCCGTCAAATGCGCCTTCGTATTTTTTGATTTTTAAATACGGTCATCCGTTTGATATATCGTCCTGAAGAGTGATGCCTTGATGTTTGTAGCATCCCGGATGCACGACGTTGTGCCGTGCTTCTGTGGAATCCAGATTTCAATTCAGCATTCCTTTAAGTGAAGACGACGACAACGACAAAAACTCCGAAATCGCGCCATGCGCAGTGGAACACATCAAGCTACTCGAGGACTTGCGACAGATGCCGCACGTTCGATCATCGGCACCCACCGGATACCGGAACGCGAACAGGCGCAGCATCGGATGGCTACCGCACCATCCACCGCGTCCATGATGGCGACCGAGAGTAAAGACAAAGAAAAAGAGGAACAACAACGACGACCAGCACAACGGGTGTCAGTATCTGTTCGGCTGAGCCACAAACTACAAAGCTACACCATCGGCTGGGCATCCTCATCGCCTTGTTTGTCGGCATCAATTACGCAGTGGTGGGTGCGCTCTCCGACGTCGATCTCTCCGGCTTGCTGCCCGAAAGCATAGCGACGCCTGAGTCCTACTTGCCCGTTACCGCCGGAAACGCCAATAACGTGCGGAACGTAGCCTTCCTCACCTACCCCCGCACCGTGCCTCCGTGTCCGGTATCAAACGTGTTCGTAATACTTGGCCCTGTGGACGTCTGGCCGTATGAACTCGAGAGGAGCAAAAAAGGTTCAATGGTGTTACCGTCTGAAACTCTTCTGTTGATATGTGGCGGAAAACGCAGCATACAGGGACATCCCTCTGTTTGTTCTTTGTTCTTTAGCTACGGTACTGACATATGTCGTATACTTGTCTGAGTAGGCTTCTATATCGTCAGTGCTTAGCTCACCATACTTGACATCTCACTCTCAGCATTCTTTCGTGAGTGGACTTCAAACTGTTCTTAGCTCCATTAGCTGCATGGTCATTGAAGTTATTCCATATGTACACCTACAAATTTACATGCATAGTATAATTAGTGGTACGCTTGTCTTATCAGAAGAATGACTGTTTCACTTGGGAACAAATATTATTATATTATTAATTTTATTATCTGCCTGATCTTGTTTTTCTTTGATATACCGTACTGAATCAGCCTTTGATTTTAGCATTGTGTGCGTGCTCATTGTTCTCGACATTAAAAAGGGGATAGAAATTATGGTAAAACTTTTGTTTTTTATATAATTTATATACAATTTCTATCCAATCGTTATACACTAACCATACAAAGACAAAAAAAGTGACAAAAGCTTAAGAAGACAGTGGACAGAACAGCGGATACATACTTTAAAATATCTACAGTCACTATACATTTTCCTATATTGATATCCAACAGAAAGTGGATGCATATTGTAAGAAATACCCTTCTAAACGTAAACATTGCTGAAACTCCATCTATTGGCGAGGATCGAACCAGGGGCGTGCTGTGTCACCAAAAATCGTAAGTACTGTTCGCGTGAAAAACAACCCGGCGTTCCAGCGCTGCCGCTGGCTGCTGCTGGCTGCGTTCTCGCAGGCTGGCGAATATGCGACGCCCTTGCCGGTAGTACCGCAATAAGCCAGCGCATGCTTTAGAGCTGAAATCAGTTTTCATCGCTTTCCCGCTGAAAAAAATCAAAATCGGCAGGATATGTAGCGAGGTGAGGGCGCTGACTGGGGCACGACGTGGTGTGTGGTCGTCACTTTTCGCAGCGATGCCTTCGCTAAATCGCCGCCAATGGACGAGGTAAAGGCGCGGCAAATCACGCTAAAATTTTGTACCGCCCAAATGGGCATTGTATTTTAGAGGCAGGGAATATTCTGCTGGCAATCAGTACATAAACCATGTACCCGCTGTTTTTATTGGGTTTCGCAAAAGAATAGTCAAAACGGTACCCCTTAGTTGTGTGAGTAGCTCAGTGGGAAAGGTGCCCGTTTCACGTGCCGTAAATTCAAACTTAAAGTAGTAACTTTTTTTTTTCGTGAAACATTTGGCGATTTTTATTTATTTTTTCAGGGCGAATAATCATTGTCCTCCGAAACTCCCGGCAATCTTTTTTTCCTGAGGGACAAAGTTGGCAGCCGTAAATATCCCCAACCTATCATAACACGCAAAGATAGAGGTCTTTTGATAGCACGCCGTTCATTTCGAGAATTGAAGGGATCACACCAATTATGGTTTGGCACACCGAGAGGTACTGCTATCATTTGGTCACTATTTTAATCCAGGCTGTTTAAGAATAACATATTAGGTAAGGGTATCATTTTGATATTTATTATTTAAGCAAATTGTGGTAATCATTTTGCGATTCCCATAATTGATTGAGCGTCGCAATGTGTATGACTGTAAGTCCACAAAGAGAACTCATTGATGTTTATCCTGAACTCGTACCTTCGAATAACTGATAAATTAAATTGAAAAAAATAACTTGTAACGTTTAATCAGAACCATATCGATAATTTTCGCACAAAATTTTATTTCATACTAAGAAAACGTAATGTGGCCGATTTCCATTGTTTGATTAGTGAAATTTTCTCCGGCGATAAGCAAAATAAGGGATTATAAGATCACATTTGCCTGTCCTCGCCCAACGATAATAATCTTCGGTTTCCGCTGATGGCGATAGACGCTGTGGTGATAGGTTTTGGTAACAAGGCGTAAAATGCGAATAGCCAACCTGTAGCGGCAACAACGTTGCACATAAAACAACAGACGACCGGAAAGTGCAGCTGAAAGACGCGGCTGATCGTGAGGCCTGCCACGGGTTAATTTTTGCTTCCACCAGAGCCGCTGGATGAGAGATTTGTCGGCATTGGTCTGAATGAAGAGCATCCGGTCAACCACAGGCTGAAATACTCGCTGTGGTCAGGTCAAATTTCAGATACCTACTTCGTTTACCCAGCAGCAAAGGCAAACCAGCGGATAAAGCTCAAAATCAGGTTTGCCTGAGTGCTGGTTGCAGGCAGCCGCAAAGGTTAACGCCCAGGTTTTACTTCACGAAGAGAACAACCAGCGCAGAATTTATCGCCGATGGACTCGGTAATCATATTGCCGCATCTCGACTTTGCACCGCTTTCAGCCAGTCCAGACGTCACCAGCAGCGTGATGGCCAGCAGACAGCGTGGAGCAGAAAGGCCTGACAGAACAGAACGGCGTACAAAATAAAAGCGTTTGTCGAGCGAAGTCACGCCAGGCCTTTGCTCTACCCATACTGGTGATGATTGAGGTCTCCTGATTGGCTGACGTTGTGTCATAAATTTAGTTTACGTCGGGCGTAGAATATTTACGCATAAGGTTGTTCCACTGCTGTCCCAACTTCAATATAGCCCACTTCAACAACGCTGGCGACATTTCAGCGGCAGAGCAGCAGCAGTCCATACCACGGCGTGATGTTGAGCATTAATATTGTTCAATATACCTTCATTATCAGCGCCCCGGTTCGTGGCCGGAATGAATAAAGGTGACTGTTGAGCCCGCATAATAGTTCCTGACGCGTCGCCATTACGCCGTCGACTCCCAATATGTCTGAGATTTTCAATGACCGGAAACGCTCTTTACTGGTTGTGTAATGATGAAAAAGATATAAAATTTTATTCAATACGTTATGGATTTTATAGTTGTCACTGCAGAGCGGCAGCTTCGAGAGCGATAAATTTTGCTCAAGGCACTTCAGACCAGACCGTTAACGCATACCAAGAGTTCTGTTCATTACCGCCGCCGTAATACTGCTACCAACGAACGGTAAGCGTTTGTCAGATGAATTGTCCATTCACATCAACCGCGATAATGACCGGGATAACAGGATCCTGGCAGCTGTGCGCGGTCGAGCAACAGTAGAGGTTGCCAGTAATACCATTACGGCGAGGCTGTCCTGCTGTACGCTTCACCGAAATGTTATCTGCTGGATTAGTAGCCGCATCGACTGCCGCCGAAGCGGTTAATATAACAACGCAGGTTTATCCGACCACATACCAGTTGTTGAAACCATCATCCGAGGAAACGATGAGCGATACCGCAAAACGGGAACAGTTCACGATTACCAGGCAGAATAAGGGTTTCCGGAATCTCGAAATGCCAAAGAGATGAAGGAGTTGAGATAGCAATCAGGAATGAGGACGGCGATAATAAGGCGGTCTCCTTTTAAAGGTCAGCATCCAATTAACATATTTATTAATTTCGTTAAAAAAAAGAAGGTCATTGATTACATAGATTTACGCCCAGGTCAGACATTGGCGTCCACAAGGTTAAAATACTCTTCCTTTCGCCACACCATGAACTGCGGCAGAATTCATACGCGCACACCAGATAATGAACAGACTGTGGAAACCGGTAGAAACCTTTATGCATCAGACTTCAAACAGTCTGCAGATCACCAGAATCAAGGCGGTCATAATTCATCACGACTGTCGAGAACAGCGTAGAGGAAACCTTTTTTATAATTTTTCCGCCTGCGATAACTCTATAATTCCGTCTTTACCCATGACCACCTGGAAACTGTAACTGCGGCCCCAGAGTGAAATTTTTGATATTCTCCGACCGGACGCTGGCAAGTCATGGTCAAACAGACTTTTCATTCCTTCAATACAGCGAATTTTCCAGACAGCAGGCCTGCATGAGAGTTGAGAGGGCTGTGCGATTGCAGGCGTCAGCAAAGCAATGATAAAGCAGGATAAAGGGGAGCCTCTAACAGACTGTATAGCCGTCAGTATTGCTGGAAAGATTGCGCGGCGGTTTTCGAATATTTTTAAGCGTTATCAACTTTCAACCTACGAATTTCAATAGATCAACATATTTCCTGATAATATCAATATGACTACTTTCACAGGTCTTCTGATACGGTCAGCATCAACAGAGCGGTAACATACAAAGGGATTTGTCTTTGACGCATTGTTTCCTTCGATATAGTACTGGCGGCATATGGTTACCGGCGGCACCAAATGTCACTGAGAACACGTCTTCGACAGGTTGATTCACCACAACGCCACAAAGCAGACTGGTAGCTGTTCAGCGGAACCAAAGCCCCACAGAGCGTCAGTCCATACTCGTCCCGGTTTTGATTTACTGGCCCATTCCAGCAGGTAGATACCAGAGATCTGCGCCGCTTTATTTTCGACGGCATGAATAAAGGCCATCTTTCACCAAACAATGAGCATAAAATCAGGTCACCCGGAACAGCAAAATGATTTCAACAGCAATAAAAATAATGCCCTTTGAGATAACAGATATGCAGGTCTGGTCTTTACGGTTAATCAATCAGGCCTGCCAGAATGGCGTTACTTCGCAAGAATAGACTTTACCATCATCGAACTCATATTCAAACACTTAATGATGGCACGAACGGTCCCAGCAGAGCTACGAGATCATGCGATATTCAGCCCGCAGTTCACTATATGCACTTTGATCGTTCGATAAGAAAACACGAACATTTTACGACCTGTTCCTGCCATTTGCCAGACTAACTGGCGGGAAATGGTGAAAGCAACGGATTTATTTATACCGCCAGTTGCATGCATGACGGTTAACCTTTGCGGCACACGGATTAACTCAGCGTTAAATGTTGCTGTGCGCGGCTATAAACAGCGAGAAGAACATGAAAAGATAGACTGGAATAAAACGATATCACCTCGATGTACACCCCAGCCCAGCCACCATTAATAAACAGATTTCAATGCAGGCCAGAGACAATAATTTTTTTTCCACATCTTTCCGAGATCAGAATAGCCTGCCTCAAAGCATTACAGGCAGCGCCACTTTCGATTCGTTCGTCAGTGCCTCAGATGAATTTCTGATTGCAATGGTTTAATCATTGCCAAGTATAACTATCATTTACTGAAAAATTATGTATTTTTAAGATATGCACCTTCTGCTCTGATACATGCACTTACATGTCTTGGCCCACAAAAGTAAGGCGGCATTATCGATCAAATAACTAAGTAATGCCCGAGTCCCACCACGCTCGCGCGTGCTAGCCCGCGCTCCTGGCTTTGAGACGTGCATTTCAGGCGAGCGCGTGCTCTTTCAGCGGGAAAACGTTTCAAAGTAATGACCGTGCTTACGACATTGATGAATGGATGAAAACGTTTATTACAGAAAAAATATAAAATAGCACCGATGACTGAAGTCATCGCAACGCGGTGACGTTGTGGCCTGGCGTCGTCTTTTGGGGAAATTAGGTGGCTGCAGTCTCGGCTTAAAAGTGAACGCATGGTAGCCACTAAATAAGCTACACTGCGAGTAACGCCACTTACCCACCTTGTGTCTTAAAATCATGGTTGCCAGTTATCTGAAGCTTTATCTGAAATCACAGGAGAGGCTTTTCCGTCCTACATGAATTTGTAGACAGATCGGACGACGATGCCTATTGCTAAATGAGCTTCCTAACACCGAATCTAATGCTGAGGAAGTAGCACTTTTGAGTCATGGCTGATCGGTCAATCGCATCTGCCCTGACAAGCACCAAGATGGCGAGCGCCTCACGGCGACGCCGGGGAACAGAGTGCCGATACTTAAGCCGCAGCTCATCTAGTGGCTCTGCACTCTGCAAAATAAGCAGGTATTTTGAGCACTTTTGTCCCATATAATACACCCCAAAACTTCAGTTCGATATACAGCGCACGGAAGTCGATCTGATGGTACTAACTTTCACGAGAGACTTGATAGCCGTGTAGTACAACTTATTAAAATTGCTAGGGTGCCTGTTACTGACTGTAAAAGAAATAATCAGTGTTTTCTTGGCACCTACTGCAAAATCTCAGCGTTTTCTTTTGCGTGGTCTTTGATGACGGCACTTTAGCTTTCATTTAATAAGTTATATCGCACCGTTATCGAGCCCCTCTTAAAATTTGGGGACCGTCTGTTCGACTACAGTGCGCTGTACGTTGAAATGAAGTTTCGGGGTGCATTATAGGGGACAAAAGGGTGTAAGGTGATACCCTTTTTTTGGAGTGTAGGGGGAACTAAAGTCACTGGATCTCTGGGAAAGTAGCGCCATTGCCTTTCCTACCTGCTAGCCGGACACAAACATATACTAACATATATAAGAGCAAAACCTCACGAACACAAGTGGAACTGACTGATCAGTCTTTGCCTACCACGCCATCTCGGTCCATTCAAATCTTTCGAAGCTTCCAGAGGCTCGTTCTAAACCAGTCGCGCCAAGATCGCCATGGAGCATCATCGTACATGGAAGCGTTCCTCGCCAGTATAAGCGTCTTGGCACTGTGTATGCAATCAACTTATCAATCATGCCCATCTCCAAGGAGCTCTTACAATTATATAGTTCTATTGTTCTGTTCGCGTACTTTCAAAACAGTAACCCCCCCCCCCCCCCCTCTCCGAGATCTCAGGACGCAAGGCTCGAGCCTCATGTCCTGAAAGAGCGGGGGCGGCAAACCTTTTTGTTCAAACTTGTCAAACCTGTGCGCGCATTACGAACACATCGTCAACCCATATTTCAGACGAACACACGTATAAACTTATACACTACACGCATTAAAAAACAATCGAGTCTTGGGTTACCACTGCAGTTCGGTCGTTGGAAGCGTAGAGGCCACCCCATGGGATGCTTACTAATCCCCCGAGATTTCGCCCGTGATTGACAGGCGCCGGGGCGACTGAACACCGGGGATTATAGCCTAGGATGAAAGGCTAATGCACCGGGGGATTAACTTCTCGTAAAGTTTTCACTCAACACGCAGGAACGTTGCTCTCCCTGGAGGGGTCTCTCCATCAAGCCCCCATGAACGCTCTTTCGTCGTCGTTGGCGAATGTAACTCACGTTGTTGGAGACGAAGTATCTGTGTAACCTAAGCACTCTCGACGAATCAAAGTCGAATAATCCGTCCGTGCAACGCGGCTTATAAAGGCGGATGAAACGAAGCGGGCTCAAGCGGTACGCAAGGTTAGTTTTGGAGAGCATCATTAAAAATTCAGTAAACCAAGCTTTTTCTTCTTTTTTCTTTCTCTTTTTTCTTTTGTTGGGTTGTAGGGAGACATTGTCTCTTCAATGGGACCTTCGTAGTTTTGTTGCAAGCTGCAACATATAAAAAGTTGCAAAAAGAGGTTTCTAAAGAAAGAAAAAAGTTTCGCTTCTAAGTTTTGGTTTTTGTGCCAAAATTAAAATAAAAGATTTAAAAACATTGGCAGCGACCTTTACTTTTAAGGCAATGCATGAAATGCCTTATACGGGATTGGTGACGGAATTGGTGAGAAATCGCATTCCAAATATCGTCACCCCAAAGTAACGGTATTTGAATGCGGTTTATGGATTGAACCCAAGCATTGCGTGAGCGCTTGATTTGGACTCGGGATAATCAATAGCTCGACAATCATTCGGGTAGTGGCCCGTGTCATAGCCTCCTCTACACTGACAAAGCCTGGCAGATCGCCGGGTCATTCCATGTCAAACGTCCCAGACGTTGCGCTCGACCCCTTCCGATTTCTAAAAAAAAATTCATGGCCTTTTGCCGCAATGTCCGTAGCCATGCCCTGAAATATTTTTGGCGAAAAATATTTTTGATGACGTGAGCGCGGTTTTAACTTTTAAAAACAGCGTGAAACTAGGCATCACTCAATAATTGATGAAAAATCAGCTTTTTAGTGAAACACCCAACAATATTTTTTCTTAAATTTGCACGGCTTTCGACTTACAATGTGGTTGGGCTTGTGAAGTTTTGTTTAATTTAAATATTTTTAAAAAACTAAAAATTTTTGAAAATTTTAGCATTTTTGTTATTTTATTAAAAAATATCTAATTGCTCCCGGGACTTAATAGAACTTTTTACCGGCTGCCCTGCAGGTATATAATCTATAAAAAATGTTTAAAACCGCTCAATTAAATATCTCGCAGTAAACAAAAATCCTGAAGTTGCAAAAAAGTGCGTTTTGACGCATAAACAGCCGTTTATTTCACCCTGAGGTGGTCCAAGTAAAAATACAAAATATGGTGGGTTTGGAAGAACAATCGATAATCTTTTGATTCTGAAAGTTTAATCAAAGTAATTTTTGTTTAAAGCGAGAAAACAATTTTTGAAGTTGAACTCTCGCACCACAACCCGGCGTCGCTTCTTAACGCCTCTTCGCCGCACAGCACGCCACCTGCGACGATAGCTGACACGATTAGGTCCAAAGAAAGAACGGAGTTTTCTGCCGCTTCCCCTTGTCCGTCTTTCCGGCTGCAAGGGAAGAAACGGCGGGTATCGTGTAATAATCGGAGGTGCCGCCAGCGCGTAGCAATAGCAGGCCCGTTGTGCCCTTTGTACCCGAGGGCGGCTCGAAACGCGATGCCTAATACGGGCGGCATCAGTTGACGTGGACTTCTCCTAAAAGGGAAAACGCGATAATATCGCCGCGAAATCTAGCTGTCACGCATACTGCGGTGAAAAGCGGAACTATTCAGCGACGCAAGAATTTGCCGTTTCAAAGCCGATTTAAACACAAACGAGGCGTGAGCCTCCAACTGCGCGCATTCGTTAACACCACATCGCCTCGTTCGTATGAGATTGCCCGTTCACGGGGCTTTTGTGTTGCTGTCTACATCTGTCCTGACGTCGAGAAGAGAGAGTGATTGCGATGTGTACGTAAGAAACAGCTAGCTTACTAGTGGATCCTCTTACCTGGCAGAGCTAAGCATTTGCTGATATCAGACTTGTGCCTATCTCAAATACTCTACTCAAGATACTGTATTTTAAATACTTTTTGAAGTATCTTGGTATCTTGCAAATACTTTTGATCGAGAGTATTTGATACTCTATTTTAATTACAATTCCGAGTATCTTGTACTCATTATCTTAAATACATTTTTGACATTCCGCCATTTTCCGAGTTTTTCGGTATGAAGTGGCGTGGGCGTGGCACGAGCAAACGTGAACATTCTTTCGAGCAACCAAATCCTGTTGCTAGCTCCGATTAGCTACGGTGACTTTGATTGAGCTCGTGAAAACATCGCTTTTTTGCCGATTGTGACTCATATTTCAGCCCAAAGTTCGTACAATGAAGGTTTTCCCTCGCCTTCCCAAAGGCGCCTTTTGTTTCCATAGAGTTTCCCCCCAAAAAATCCTCAAACAAAAGGTGTGGTTTTACGGAAGTAAAGATGCCACCCTGAGGCGCAACGCAGACCGGGAAACGACCTACGACAACAATGCAGACTTGAGTGTCAAGAAAATAACAAATAGAAGAAAATGAGAAGTGGACACACACACAAAAAGAACACATTTTTGTTTTGCTTTTTGTATATTTGACCCCACTAGGGCAAAACGTCGAGGTTTTCTTTTGTTTCTTTTCTTTGTGTCGTCAGTCCGTCACTTATTGCTCTCGCGAACACTGTCTGTAAGCGAACATTGATAAGCAGAGAACAGTACAGGAAACGAACTACGAGCTGGATGACCTCTCAAAATGCCAACAAAGTGTCCCCCAACGTTGAGTGCCTTTCTGAACGCAACCTACTTGAAGAAGGTGCGACCACTGCCGTGGCTATTATGTGGGTTCTCTTTGTTATCCATTCACTCATATCCGTATCCCAAGTTCGTTTATAGTGAACTCCCCATATAGGGAATATGGATTGTAGTTAAACGATGCGTCTAAGGTGCGCCGCAGGACGTGATATTCAGCGATGTCACTATTGGCGAGGCGCTCTGACCCGTTTGTCACCCCCACACCTCGGTGTTTACCCAACACAAGGCCTGTGCACATGCCCACAGGCCTTGTGGGCATGTTCATGTCATCTTTTTTAATAGAGCGCGGGGCACAGTGTAATGTAAAAATACCAACAATTAGTGAAGTGACGTTAAGTGCCGGATCTCTCCCGAAAGCAGTCGTCAGAGGATGCGAGCTTGACCCACTTGGGCTTTTGTGCTGAGCTGGGCACCGTGCATGCTGCATTGTTCATGCAGGCCGGAGTGGTAACAAAAGAGCCCCTCCTCCCCTCACCGGAGAACACGAACTCCAGCCGAACGCTGACGCCGCGTTCGGTTAAGTCAGCCGAGCGCTGAGTCATTGTATTTGTTGTCCCCATCCATGTAGTTCTAAAGTTAACCGCTTGGGGCGCCACGGTCTGATCTCCTCCCCAATAGCTAAAGCGACCTCTTTCTTGTTGTCCCAGAAATGTTTTGTAACATCTATCAGTGATATTGCCACGCGCGTTGCCCAGCGAGCGCGTGGCCGAATGGTTACCGCGCTTTGGCTCTCGCGCGGAGGCTCCGGGTTCGATACCAGGGAGCGGACTCCTCTTTTATTTATTCTTTCAACTTGACATTCTCGTAAGTTCGAGAACCTTGTCGTCTGATCGAGTTACGAATGTTCTACGCGCCGAACTTTCTACGCCGAATGTTCCAGAAACCCACGCGGGTACAAAAGGTGCTCCGAGTGGCGGTCCGGAGTCAGTCTCGCCCCAGCGCTCGATCCTGCTGTTTCGCCGACATCGACGCCTGCGACGCTAGCCTTTCTCTATTTTGTTTTGGGCACAAGTTCGCCCCATTAAACGTTTAGTTTCTTCAGTTATTCGCCGCCTCATCATTTGTCATTCGTGACAATATCCTGCTCCTTATAGTCGGACTGCATAAAATAGCCCTACGATACTTTTTTCTTTTTCCGTTTTGTGTTGTTGCGTGCTAATAAACCATTCTGGTAACCCAGATTTGCGCAGCTGTATAATTGTCGTTGTCACTGACGTCGATACAAATTACGCAATGCGGAAGTATCTTCAAAAGTAATTGAATTACATTTCTAAGTATTTGTACTCTACTCAAGATACTTTACAGTGAAAGTAACTTGAGTAGTATTTTAAATACTTTATGAAGCAGGTATTTAGTAACTTAACTTAAATACTTTTATCGAGTATTTTGTCCAACACTGGCTGATATCAAGACAGTGGAAGACCGCAGGAGGACACAGCCGCGCAAAACGGTCGAAATAGGAAAGGCCATAAATCAACAAGAGTAGAAAAAAGCCTCTTCCCACCCAGATGTACCCGACAACTCGAGGTCCTGCTGTCTACCTGCGTGCGCGCACACCGTGACACCGTCGCACGCTTTGCCGGGCTCGACGGTGGCGTGCTGGGCAGAGAAAGAGGCGCAAGGAACGACGCCAGGTAGCGGCGCAAAAGCTCAACTGCAAAATGTTTTTTTCCTCTTTAGAACAAAATTATTTTAAAACTTTCAAGACCAAAAGAAAATAAACTCTTTGTAGAAGTCACCATGTTACGTACTTTTCTTTGGGCCAACCTCAAGGCAGAATTGACGGCCCTTTAAACGGCAAAACGCAATTTTGCACAAATTTTAGTTTTTTTTTCTTTTCTCTGCAAGATATTTAGTTGTACGGCCTGGAACCTTTTTTTTGTGTACAGTATACCCACAGGGATGTCAATAAGAGTATTTACAGTCGCATGCAGCAAAGCCATAGTTTGTAACAAAACTAAAAATATGCTAAAATGCTTATATATTCCTTATTTTTTAAAACTGCTTCGAGCATGAGCATACCAAATTCCATGACCATGATCCTTATTACATAGCAATCCAAATACCGTATTGTTTTTAGGCAAAAATATTCCAGTGTTTCGTAAAAAAATCTTACTTTTCATCAATTATTAAACGACTCCTAGTTTCACTCCCTTTTTTACGAGTTCATACCGCCACCACCCCATGAAATTTGGTTCTCATCAAAAAATATGTTAGAGAGGCACCACAAACGTTACGGAGAAGAGCCATCAATTTTACTTTAGGAACTCGGAGATGGCCGTGGGACCTTTGGCATGGCATGGAGAAGTCTTGGTCATTTGATACCGCCAGTCGTTTAGGCATCGCGTTTCGAGCCGCCCTTGGGTACAAAGCGGCACAACGGGCCTGCTATTGCTACACGCTGGCGGCACCTCCGATTATTACACGACACTCCGCCGTTTCTTCCCTCGGAGCCGGAAAGACGGATAAGGGGAAGCGGCAGAAAATCTCTGTTCTTTCTTTTGGACCTAATCGCGTCAGCTATCGTCGCAGGTGGCGTGCTGTGCGGCGAAGAGGCGTTAAGAAGCGACGCCGGGCTGTGGTGCGAGAGTTAAAATTAAAAAAAATGTTTTCTCGCTTTAAACAAAAATTACTTTGATTAAACTTTCAGAATCGAAAGATGATCGATTGTTCTTCCAAACCCACCATATTTTGTATTTTTGCTTGGACCACCTCAGGGCGAAATAAACGGCTGTTTATGCGTCAAAAAGCACTTTTTGGCAACTTCAGGATTTTTGTTTACTGCCAGATATTTAAATGAGCGGTTTAAAACATTTTTTTATAGATTATATACCTCGCAGGGCAGCCGGTAAAAAGCTCTATTAAGTCCCGGGAGCAATTAAATATTTTTCAATAAAAAAACAGAAATGTTAAAAGTTTCAAAAAAATTTAGTTTTTTTTAAATATTTAAATTAAACAAAACTTTACAAGCCCAACCACATTGCAAGTCGAAAATCGTGCAAATTAAAAAAAATATATTGTTGGGTGTTTCACTAGAAAGCTGATTTTTCATCAATTATTGAGTGATGCCTAGTTACGCTGTTTTTAAAAGTGAAAACCGCGCTCACGTCATCAAAAAAATTTTTCGCCAAAAATATTTCAGGGCATGGTTACAACATTGCGGCAAAAAGCCAGGAATTTTTTTTTTTAGAAATCGGAAGGGGTCGAGCGCAACGTCTGGGACGTTTGACATGGAATGACCCCGCCACGAGACGCGGCCGCCGAAAGCGAAAAGGTAGAGCGGCAGACAAGAGGCATGTAACTGGCTACCCCGCTGCGGCGAGACGCCGAAACACACTTGTCCCGAGCGATGGAATGCTCCGCTGGTGCTTCTCGCGTTCCTCGGGCTACCACTTCCTTTCTCGTCTGGTTTGGAAACCATGTTTCGGGTCCTCGCCGCTGCAAAAGCTGTGCGCTGAATACCAGGCTCCCCGAGAAATGCTCTGTGCTACCAGATCTTCACGCTCCAAATCTGCGACCGGGCACTCTATGGCTCCGTCGTCGGACTGCCATGGTTTGTGGGTATAGAGGAGGCTATGCCCGTGTCCAATCGCTCCACTGACGACAATAGAAGAACTAGTGCCACTAAATAAGCTACGCCTCAGAGTAACGACACTTGGTCATATTGTGGCTTAAAATCATGGTAGCCAGTTATCTGAAGCTTTATCTGAAATCACAGGAAACGCTTTTCCGCCTTCAACAAATGATTAAACAGTTCGCTACAGAGATAATCAATATTACACGAGCTTCCTAACACCGAATCTAATGTTAAGGAAGTCGCACTTTTCAATCATGACGATCGACAGTTGCGTCTGCTCCGCATACAAGCCCCAAAATGGCGGCGCCCACGACAATGTCGGGGAACGGAGTGCCGATACTCTAAGCAGAACCATAGCAATGTTTGGAAATCAGCGCGTGTCCTGTGCCTTGCCAACCCCAGCGCGTGGCAATGATCAACATTGCCGGCATATAATCGATTCCATCACCTGGCCCCTTGTTCTGGCTGCGGGTCGAGGGGTGAACGCTGCTCGTTTTTCTTTAATTTTTAGGGGGACTTCTATTGCGTGTGGCGAAGAACGAACGCGTGTTTCATAGGTCCTTAACGTCAGGAATTCGTTCAAAACAAAATGTAAGCAAAAAGAAAAAATCGGTGCATCGTTTTGTGAAGTGTGGAACTGTATAGGCTGAAAGAAAAAAGAAGTTTCAGTGGAGGGGTCATAAGTTTCATAACGTTTTGTTTCAGGTTTGTGATTTCTTGTGCATTAATACCGCGGGATATTTTGTTTCAATGTTGAGTAGGTCAAGGCAATTAAGGCTTAGACCTCTGTTTTTATTCTCTTGGAATGACTTGATTACCATTACGATTTTGTTGCGTAATACAGGCATATACACGCCAATACGCACGCAGAAAAAAAAAAGGGAGAAAGAGGCGGAGAGAGAAAACGCAGGAACAAAATCTGAAAATTCGTATTACAACCGCGCGAATACCAACGTTTACTTCAAGTTCACACATCTGAGTTCTCTGCTGATTATATATCGAATGAAAAAAAAAAGAACGAAAATAAAGACAACTTACTGCGTTATTCAATTTTCGTGACGCCTATACCACTAACTCCAGGCATAATTTAAAATTGTAAACAGCTAATAAAAACAAGAAAAAATAAATAAAGAACTTTGAAGGCTAAAGCGTCGGTGCTAGAAACTACTAATTTCCGTAATACCCTCTTCTTGGTCTTCTTTTTTTTTCTCGCTACTATAAAATTTTTGGAAACATTATTTTATTGTTTTTTGTTACTTTATGCTTTTGTTAGTTTATTTCTCCGCTAATCATTCTTCCCGTGTTTTGTTCGTCCTTAATAAAGCACGCGGTCGCGTGCGTGTCGTGGTAAAATCATCCATTATAAAGGCTTTTTTTTAAATGTTGTTACTTCAATGTATGCACACATTTCGCACTCCTTCCCCTTTGTAGTTTTTCTTCTTTCCACCAAAAACGCGTTTCCCCCTTATTTCCTTCTTTGATCGGGTAAACGTTTGCCTTGACTCTAATTGTAGGTATCGATTTTTTTTTAGTTTTCCCCTCCAGGAGGGGGTTTGGGTAAACCGTTTCGAAAACGGGCCTTTCCGCCGAACCCCTAATTTTATAAGGAAAAAAAAATTATCGCGTGCGCCGCTGCGTCTACGTTGTACCCCGATTTCGCCGTTCCAATTTTCTCTTCAATGTTTCCGCTTCGAGCAAAACAAATAAAATCGTTAAGAAAATGTGTGGTTTCTGTGCGGCCAAATACGTGCACACGCACGCGAATTAAGGCTTACGCCTCGCGTAGAGACGCGGAAAACAAACGAGCTACAAGGAATCTCGGTAGTCGAAGGTAATTTTTCACTTAGCGAAACATGGGTGAGAAACGCGAAGACGCCGTTACGCACAAAAAATATGTATGTTATGTGTACAATAACAATAATATATATATAAAAAACGGAAACTCTATTTAAAAACATGTATATATATATATATATTTCCTGTTCCTTCGGCGCCGCCACACAAACTGAACAGGCAGCTTTCGTTTATTCGAACATCGTCTCTTTAATCTGCGTATATCTTTGGGATAACAAATTATAAAGTCATCACACTGAAAACAGGAAGAAATTAATCAACCCTAAATATAAAAATCAACTATATTTGGTCGCTGATCAAACCGGTTGGGTAAACTTTATAGACTATTTCTAGGCTAACAAACGGCCAACACTTCTTGTTCTTGTAGCGTCGACCTAAAATATATCATCTGTTGCACAACTTGTTCGCGCGCAATTGGTATATTTTTTGGGAGCACCCCATTCACGCTCGAGCGAAAAAAAAAAGGATTAGTGACATAGCTGTGTTTGACTGTCTCCAAACCGTGTTTATTAGTGCGAAAGAATTTTAATGCGAAAACATTAACTGTCTCATGGAGCGAAGTGTTATCTGATGTCTGTAGCAGTGAAAAGCGGCCCCTAAATACCCTCTGGCTGAGCGAAACGGCACCTAAATTCCCATTGGCTGCGACGCGTCATGTGGCTCCATAGCAACCGCGTCATCGTTGCTATGCAGCCAGCCAAAGTGCTGGTGGCGCAGTGGGAGTGGGGGGACCAGGGTATGCACTGGCCAGACGTTAGGCCTAACGTTAGGCCTATTGTTACGCTTTGAAGTCTAATGTCGTCAAGCGGTACGCGTTTATACAGCGGGAGTTTAGTCTGCCAGAACATGGCGACATTGTTACCCACTGTAGATGAGCAATTTAGTCAGTGCAGTACGACTGCTAGCATTGGGGCCTTTAACGTGCATCACGCAGTAGTGATACACGACCGCACGCCGGTACGATGCTCATCCCGATCGAAACGGGCGATGCGGCGATGAAGAAGTTTGTTTGGTCAGTGGCGTTGCTTGCGAAAAACTTGAGTCCAGCGATGGGCAGTATTTCAAATACAAGTATTTGAAATGCGAATGTAAGATACTTTTTTTCTGTGTGTATATTTCGTACATAATTACATTTGGGGAATATATTTGTCAACTGTATCTAAGTACTTAAAATTGAGTATTTCAAATCTGTATATTTCAAACAGCACCAAATACAATTGGGGGCACTGCTCTTCACAATCAAATGTGGTAGTGGGCAGGCACTCTTCGCGAAGGGAGTCATATGCAAAAAGCATAAAACTTGCTGCGCCTTGTGCAAAATGAGCATTGAAAAAAAAAAAGAAAAAAAGGAAGTGTATACACCTTTTTCGTTTAGCCTCGCACCCAGCCACGTTGTCCTCCTATCCGGTATGCGTTCTGACCAAAAAGCAAGAGATTACAACACCGAACAAGTAAAAAAGTACAGAAGGATCATAACAAGAACGACTGACGGTTGCATTTAAAATGTTAACACGTTCTACTGTCGAGACGAGAAGAAAGTGATGTTTTCACGCATACCGGAAGTTCTAGAATTGAGGATGGCGGCGCCCACGTAGAATAGGTGGAATTCATGGGATGAGGCTAATTATTTCCTTTTTGGTCGGGTGATCTAATTTTTAAAACAGGTCGAATTAACTTCATGTAATTTGAAAAAAGTTTTGGTGCATCAACTCTCTCGCCTTTTAAATGAATCTTAAACTGAATACGGTCTTTTTTCCTTACGCTGTATCCGACTTTGAAGTTACTACAAATAAATTTTATCTTCAGAGCTGCAACACATCTTTCTAAGCACTTGATTCTTGGTAGATATAAACTCCACTCCTTATATGGGCATGATCTTTTTACCTGGGTTAAATTTAAGTTTAAGATACCAGTCCTTGAGAACAAAATCTATTTGAAAAAGTATGTGAAAATTATAAAATACTCTCGTGGTATTTGTATGGTGGAGGAACTTCCCCTGAACCTGTTACCAACAATAGTTACGATGTTAAAATTACGCGTGTAAGAATTACCTAAAAAAATATTTTTGCCGCGCCTAGATGTTGCAAGTGTTCATTTATTGTTGGCAAAAACAATATTAAAATCCGGCAATTTTTTTTGGCCTGAGAATTATTATATTGTTTTACGGTTACGGTAAAGGCCCTCACTTCAAAGAATCGGTGAACCAGCGCACGCCGTTGGGCAGGCTCGGAGCCGAGATCGCGAGCCGACTCGCCGATCCTTCAAAGGAGTTGGTTCTGAGGGCCCTGCTTGTAAAACAGCGGGGGTGGAACGTTTTATGTCAGACTTGTTTCTTTTAAACGGCTGGACGATCTTCTCCCACCTTCCTATCCCCTTTTCCCCAATACTCTAAAAAAGAATTTAGAAAAAAACAATTTGCAACAATTTTTGGGCCTTCTTTTCAGCAAAGAGAACGAATTTCGAAACATCGTTTAGGGTAACCGCGCAATCGCTTCGTGCGCGCGCGCGCGCGCCGGCGAGCGCTTGTGATGTGGCTGACGTGCAGCTAATAACGGTATTCGTTGAATATATTAGATTCAATGATGTCGGGGGAAATTTTTTTTTCTCGGGAACCGCCGGTGATGGATGACCGCACGGGCTAAGATGAACGGTTTCGGCATTTACTCGATGTTCGGAGAGCGCGGGCGGCGGCGGACATAAGCGGAAACCGCTCGATGATAGTTTAGTTTTTCCGCACCTTGCATATCCCCAACCCTCAGGCACGAAAACGCCATCGCCAAGTTCTTGCATTCACTGTTCCCCGGCTTCCTCCATCCTCGTATACTTAGGCGCTATTTCAACTTAAACGATGGACTGCGGTGAACGCTTTGAACAATCCAAGCCAATCCAACACTGGGGAAACGTATATCACGTGACTATACTTGCTTCGCGCGTCGCTGCGCACCTCTTGATGGTCACGTGACACACGCGCGGGATTGGATTGGCTTGGATGGGACGCATAACGTTTGCCGCGGTCCATGGCGAGGTGAAGCGGAGTGTGGTTCCAAGTTATTTTCTGAAGTGTAGAGACTTCTTCGGGTTGTCTGTCTTTTACTGTTTTCTTGTTCCGCAAAGACGTACCCTCTCGCCAGATTGCCGGAAGGTATATCGTGAGACAGTGCAGGAACAAAATCAACAATACCCATACTTCGATGAAAAGGAAACAGAAATGCTAAAGACACAAAAAAATGAAAAGACAAATAAACATTTTTGTCTTTAAACGTTACATTATAGCGCCACCCACGTATTCTACCTGTTTGCAAGTTTTACCAAATAGATTTAAAAGTTAAATCCACGAAACGTGAAGTTTTGAAATGTAGTATAGTAGTTGTGGTTGTTGCACTACCATCAGCCTGTGCGGGGAGTAGTATTAGAGTCTCACGCTGGGGAAGCAGCAACGAGGACTTACCTTTTTATTCGATTGTCAGTTTTTCTGTTTTCAAATGATTGATTATGCGTGCCGCTGTTGTTTACGGGAGAGTTTGGTGCGGGGAAGTGTTTCCGAAGTGAGTAACCTTTGGAGTTGTCGGACAGTGCAATACATGGTTCTGGTTGAGCTGACCTCGAGTTAGGCATAACCAAGAGTGCCCTCCTACATAATAAAAGCAATAACCTTTGACAGCTGAAACGCTCCGGCTTAAACGCTCCGGCTTAAACGCTCCGGCTTAAGCGCTCCGGCTTAAAGGCCAACGATCGACCAAAGCCGAGATTCTGCGAGGCAGAAGATCCTTCTCACCATGGGGAGGAGGAAACCGGTAACGGTGGACAGGGTAGAAGGGGGAGAGGAGGAAGCGGCGGAAAAGTGGAAAGCGCGAACTAGTCGGTTGGTCTTTAAACGCTCTGGCTTAAACGCTCCGGTGGTTTTTTCGAGCTACCCGCAAGCACACGCGCACAATATAATAATCCAGTAAAAAAAACAAAAAAAAACTATTGAGCATTTTTGGGACGCATTTTACGTTCTGCAGACAGTAGGGAGTTTTAGGGAATCGCTTTTGCGCATCCGATACGGTACGATGGGCCCTCCGGTACAAACTGCGCATGCGCGAGTCTTCTGCGGTAGCTCATGCGCAGTTCGTACCGGGGAGCCCACCGTACTGTATGGGATGTGCAAACACGGTTCCGGAAAACTCCCTAATTTTCCTATGACCGATGGGACAGGACCGTTAGACGAGGAAGAAACACACCTGAAACAATTTCTCCAGGCTGTCTTTTTTTTTCTTTTTTTGTGCAATGCATCAGGGGAATCGCCGCAGCTTTATGTTTCAGAAGACTACGGACTACGCAATATGTTTTAGGTTACACGCACACCTGGAAAACCGAGACCCATTTAACGAAATAAGGGGACGCAGGAGCACAGATGGAACAAACGCCGTAAGCTGAACAAAAAACAAAAAAAACTGTATATTTGCATGTAAGTATATTTATATCCCCCTCATATAAGGCCCTATTAGGGCGCCTGGAGGTGTATGGAATAAAATATAATAAACATATATAAAAGGGCTAATCTGTCTGAGAGATCCAAGTTTGCTTTCTTTATGTTGACACGGCCAGGGGTCAGTCTGTCTCCGACACGCTAAGCGTAAAGACCAGCTGCTGGGCGCTATGCTCCCTAGCCAGGCTGGTCGGTGGTCGCCACCCCTTCGAGCAGCTCTTGGACCCCGTTTTCGACAGAACGTTCGGACACCTCGAGACACAGAAAAGGGGGGAACGAAGCCAAGTAAACATCGAATGTCAAAGCCCGGGAAGTGCGCGGGCGAAAAGAGAAAGGAGAAAGAATTTTCGCTTACTTCTCTCTTTACTCTCGCGATGTTTGTAGCTGTCGCAGGAAGGAGGACGCGGTAAAAAGCGCGAGCGATGTTTTGACAGTTCCCCAGAGATTAGTGGTTCTCGGAATGCACCCCTCGTCTTCGCGAAAGATAGCCATAGCTGCTGCTGCTGCTGCTCCTCCCGCGAGCAGATGAATCGCGTGTTTGTTGTTTTTGCAGGCGTCAGATGGAAACGTGTTATAAGCGCGGCGGGGCCAACTCCGCGAGAAAGCGTGCTCGTTGGTGTGTTTTGGGGGGCTGTGCATGGCACTATCGGTTTTTATGACGGGTTGTTTTTGCTGCTCGCTTTCTCCATACTCCCGCGTGTTTTCTTTTAAATATTTGCTTGTCGTCTGTTGTTTTGTTTGAATGTAGCTTCTCGCTTGGCATTATCTTGTCCGGTGTGACGAGCCAGTAGCTTGGTTCGCGCAGATAAGGAAATTGGCTACTGTTACGAGCCAGAAAAAAAGAAAATCTTCGTCAAAGGTATCGGCTGGCTGTCCCGTCCTGCATGCCCTCAGTGCGGTTATCGTGGATGTCAAACCAACCTATATACACCTTTCTAGCGCTTATCACCCAGTCGCAAAGTGGTTACTCACAGGGTTGCCGACGCATGCTCGGCATCCGATATTCCGTAGGAGAGAGTCACTGCGCATATCAAGAGCGAGTTCTACAGCGTGGTGGACTAAGATGGCAGCGCTCGATCAGAAGGCGATCATTGGAACGACTTATAAATTGGCTTACACCGAGAGTCGACGTATTAAAATCTGACGTGGTTGGGTTCGGTCATAGCCTCCTCTATACTCACAAAGCCTGGCAGTTCGACGACGGAGCCACAGAGTGCCGTGTCGCAGATTTGGAGCGCGAGGATCTGGTAGCACAGAGCGTCAAAGATACTTTTCTCGGGAACCTGGACGTCAGCGGACAGCTTTTGCAGCGGCGAGGACCCGAAACACATTCGTTCGCTCGGGAGAAGTGTGTTTCGGCGTCTCGCCGCAGCGGGGCGCCAGTCACGTGGCACTCCTTTCATTCGTTGTCTGCCGCTCCACTTTTCCATTTCGGTGGCCGCTTCTCATGGCGACCTGCCAGGCTTTGTCAGTATGTATAGAGGCTATGGTTCGGTCGACGGTGCATAAAGTAATGAGTGTTCACAGTGCTACCGTAAAAATAAATAGTTGAAGAAGGAATAAAACAAAGAGTGGGAGCCTTTTAAATTCTAGCTCTGTTCAATAATAATAATAAAAAAGTTTGGTGTTCTTTTGCTAATACGACGAAATATCGATATTGAACATGGCTACCATTACGTAAAAAAAGGTCAATATAGGTCCAAATACTCCAAGCAGAGCTCAAATGGTTACTCTTGAAACATAATTGAGCTACAATTGCAGTTACCTGAGCATCCGTGCAGTGAAGTTTAGATATTTTAAGCTCACTAGAAGTTCCTAGTTATGTTGCAGCTACATTTAAAAGAGCTGTCCTCTAAAGTCGATAAAGCAATGGTTGACGACCAACGATTTAACTTACAACACGGAAAATAGTTTTGACATATACTATAGCCTTTTTATTCAACACTGCAGCCCGCAGAGCAGCTCGAGACAACACGTATAGAAACAATACGCTGAAACTAAAAGAATAAGAACTTTGGAGTGTTTGCCGACTCATCATTTTGAGAACTAACCGCGTAGTTTAGTTAAGTCAGAAGTTACTAGAAAATGTAACCGAATAACATTTCCTGAAAATTCTTTGTAACATCGGATTATTATATAGTTACTGGAATTGAACAAAGACTACTCTAAAATCATTTCCCCGTCCGCATTCTGCAATTTTCATGTTTTTTTTTACTCTTGAAGCACTTCCGACTTTTAGTCGCGAGCTCAGAGTTCTTTAGAAGATGGACAGTGAGTGGTTTCAAAGTCCAAGAAAGCGCGTCGAGTACCACTTGCAACCCCCATCTTTCATGGCCGATACTTTGGGAGTGTAAAGGCACACACACAAAAGCCTCAATTGGTCATTCTTCCGCTCTGTACAAACACACGCTTTGAGTTCAGTCTGCTACAATTCCCGGAAAACGAAAAGAAATAAATACAGCGTCAAGGCGTCGATATACGCATTCGTACATAGCCAAAGCAAACACAGGCGACAAGTCTGAAGCCCTCAACGAATCCAACGCCTCTCAGAACGTTCCACTGAACCTCACAATGATGGAAACCCGTCACCACAACTGAAGTTATTCTAAGAGTAGTGTCGCGTATCTTTTAAAGAAATCCTGGAAGCCACTCCATAAACACCATTTGTCGCTTAAGTGTATAATTTTATTTTATTTGTGGGGGAAAGGGGGGGGGGCGCACGATTCTGCAAAGAGGCTGATCGCTGTATGCCCGCTGCTCTCCACACGTCAAGACTTCCCTATAACCTTGCCCCCCCCCCTTTCTCCCCTCTCCTTTCCCCATCTTCCCCACCTCAAGATCGTGGTAGAAACGAAGCAAAATACATTCACCACAACTTTACATAGACATCTGTGTACACCAGTAGTCTTGTATACACATATAGATCGACGACGGCCGAGCAAGGGGGGACAGTCCTTGGTAAGGGTTATCCCCTCTACGACAAGGGTTGCCAATACACACTGACCGTCGGCCACCTCCCGCTAGTTTTGGTGACACAGGCTTCAAGAAATGTGCGTATACATTAGTCCTAAAGGGGGCATTTTGCGTGCACACAGAAGAACGGCAGCTAAGCGAGCGGGACAGTTCTTCGTAAGGGTCGTCTCCCCACCCTCCTCTTCCCAAAGACAAGGCTGCCAACACAAACTGACCGTCGACAACCACCCGCTAGTTCTGGCGACACGGTATGGAAGAAATGTGCGTGTGTACATCGCTTGCGTGCATATAGAAGCACAGTGGCTAAGCGAGTGGGACAGTTCTTCGTAAGAGGCCCCCCCTCCCCCCTCCCCCCTCCCCCAAGACAAGGTTGCCAGCACAAACTGACCCGTCGACCGCCACCCGCTGCTTTTGGTGACACTGGACCGGAGGACAATATCTTACCCTGAGCGAACTTTACACGGGTCACTGGATCTGTTGTCCGCGAGACAAGGGTCGACAGGAGGAACCCCGTGAGGACAGCATGCGCGTCGGATCGTGTTGGCTCTGGCCACGTCTATCGGGGTGTAGTGTGACCACAGTGGGGGGTTCGGGGGTGGTGGGGGGGGGACGTTCCTGTCAAACTTTGGCAGGCCGAATGGTGATGATGAGGCACCCCGTGTGGCGTTCTCGACAGGACATTTTCTTTTTTCTACGTCGACACTTTTTTTTTATTTTTCTTGCGCTGCAAAGAGAAACGGCAAATACAGAACACGGTAAATGTGTATATAGTCGTCCGGACTGCCGGTGACTGTGTGCTGTACTTCGGAGGGATGGATGGTTTTTGCATGCTGCGGTCCACTCTGCGCGTTTGTGGGAAATTCTAAGGATTTTAGAAGTGTTTGGTACTTCGAGCAGCTATTTTTGAAATTTTTGGTGCCCTCTCGTGATTCATGTTATGTCCTCTTTATGTGTGTTTATACATTTTATTTCCTCGCTGTCTTCGTTCCCTTCGGGTCTATGCTGATGCTGTCTTTCTCGTGCAAGTAATTTGACGAGAGCCCTTACAATGTGCGCCTCACTTGAAAATGACCCCCCCCCCCACACACACACACAGGCGCAACACATATTCTTACTTTTTTTTTTAAGTGTACGAATAAGCGAGACGAAACCCATTGGCAGGGTCCCGTTTATCTTGCCCTCAACTGCACGAATATCGACTTCGCGTTTTATCCAAACAAGGTTCATACCCATCGTTGAGCACAAAAAAAACACACCACTTAAAATGAAAAAAAAAATCTTTTATGAGAGGACACAAGATCGCGTCCAGCCCGAAATTTAAAGCTCCACACACAACTCAATTAAAATAAAGAACCGAAGAAAAAAACAAACGAACTACCCACTTCCTTTCTGTCTTTTTCTTTACGACAAAGCCACACGTTCCACGTACATGCATGCTTGCATATTCATGGGGCACAGACCGCCGTCGTGTATAAGCTCGCATAGGGGAGTCTTCACAGGTGGGTAGTCAACTTATGTGTTTTTACGACGCTCCTTACGATCCATGTGTAAACACACCTAAGAGCACACGAAGGAGTATCGTGTACGCCCAGGCTGCATATACACGAGTAGATTGAAACTGCTCTGTTGTTGTATAGCGTTCCTATATAGTTGGGAGCCCCAATTGAGTACTCCAAGAATATATTTAGGTTGTTTAGGATGTTTTGTTTGGCTGTCTTTTTTTTTTTCTTATATGAGCTTCGGACGAGGTTTTTTTGCTGCCTTCCAGAACTGGTATAACACCGCTAAAATTGCGCAGCAAGCGGGCACATTCGCGGTAGGTCTGGCTTGGCATTCAGGGATCGTATAACCTTGCTTAGTGGCGTCGTAAAAGATGATTTTTTTAAATCTTGTTTTTGCTGTATCGTGTTTATTTATTTATTTATTTTAATACCTTCAATGCCACACGGCGTTACAGAAGGGAGTGGGGGAAAAACAAAAGTACAAAACATAGAATTTAACACATATTAGTTAACATAATAGTTTTCAATGGCAGACTTGAATGCAGGAGCGTCTGTGATTGTGGCGATGGTGGTGGGCAGGTGGTTCCAGTCATTAGTAGTCCTTGGGATAAAAGAATCAAAAAAGAGCTTCGTGCGACTGAAAGGAACGTTGACTTTATGGTGATGATCATTTCGAATGGATATATACGATGGCTCAGAAAAAAGCTCTTCGCTTAGATGCTGGTTGCGATGATAAATTTTGTGAAATAAGGACAAACGAGATAATTTTCTACGCAATGAAAGATTCGGAAGATGTAAAGTTAGTTTCATGAATGATACACTGGAAAAACGTGAGAAATTAGACAAAATAAAACGTGCGCTACGATTCTGTACGGATTCAATTTGATTAATAAGAAATTCATGGCCTGGGTCCCACACCGAACTCGCATACTCAAGTTTGGATCTAACTAGTAGGGTCTTGTAGCGCTAGCAGCATGCGATTAGCGTTGTTAGCAATGAAATTAATGTGAGTTTGCCAGGAGAGGTCAGATGTGATATGGACACCTAGGTACTTGTACGATGTCACCTGTTCAAGAACAGAACCAATGTTATATTGAGGAGGGTTAGTACAGGCAGCTTTCCGTGAAATTCTCATTACTTTACATTTATTGACATTAAGGCGCATTTTCCAGACGTCACACCAGTTAGTAATTGAATTAAGGTCAGTCTGAAGAAAAGACGTATCAGTGTCAGAATGGATTACACGATAAATGACACAATCATCTGCAAACAACCTTATAGATGACTGGACATTGTTAACGAGGTCATTTATGTATATGAGGAAAAGAAGGGGGCCGAGGACGGAACCTTGCGGCACACCCGAACTAACAGGGCAGGGAAGAGAGTCTGAGTCATTTGCAGATACAAACTGTGTTCTGTTAGAAAGAAAATTTTCGATCCATCTAAGAATATTAGAGTCAATGTTTAGTTGTTTTTTTTAATTTTAAGCAGAGCAGTTGGTGAGGGACTAAATCAAAGGCTTTCGAAAAATCAAGAAATATGCAGTCGATTGAAAGATTATTGTCTAGCGCAGAAAAAAGATCGTTCGTGAAACAAACCAGTTGCGTTTCACATGAGAATAATTTACGAAAACCATGCTGACGATACGTGAAAAATGAGTTGGATTCAAGAAAGTTAACTAGGTTAGAATAGATGATATGCTCCAACATTTTACATGGGACACTAGTTAAAGATATAGGCCTTTAATTAAGAGGAGAGTGAGCATCACCTGATTTAAACAAAGGCACCACCTTACCCACCTTCCAATCGCTGGGCAACAAAGATCTAGGGACTGCGAGAAAAGTTTAGATAGTATTACAGAAGAGTGCATTTCAGTGTTTTTCAGAAATTTAGAATTAATCCCCTACAGTTCCAGATGAAGAAGACACTTTCAAATTTTTTATTAAACTAAGCACACCAAGGCAATCAATTATAACAGGATCCATAAGTGGAAAGGCTGCAAGATCATATTCAGGGCAAGAAACAGAAGACAGTGGCATAAAAAACTGAGAAAACACATCATTTAGTAAAGATGAACATTCCGACCTTGGAACTGAGACTTCATTATGGTCGACTAGCGATATCACACTCTCTTTTTGTCCACCAATTATCATCCAAAATTTCTTAGTGTCATTTGTCAATAAGGATGGTAGGGTATCATTAAAAAATATGTTTTTGGCTTTTTCCACTTCATTCTTAAAGAGGCTTGCAACATTCCGATATGCACACCACAAGTCAGGTTTATTTAACTGCTTTGCTTTGCGGAATAGTCGTTTCTTTTTATTTCGCAGATGCTTTAAAGAAACAGTAAGCCAAGGGGACCGGTTTTTGTACGGAATAATTCGTAGGGGTACGTATTTGTTTACAAGATAATTAACTTTGACTTTAAAAATAGACCAAGTGGATTCTATAGTGCGATTAGAAAAATTCTGCATATATTCGTCCAGAAATTGTGCCAATTCATCATTGATGGAACGGTGGTTAGCTTTGCTGTTTTCACGTATACGTTTAGGCATACTCTTAAGGCGATGAGAATTACCTTCAAGTGTGAAGTGAACAAAGCAGTGGTCACTCAGGCCTGGTAAAAAAAGAGAATGAACGAGGTCAGGAGTATTTGTGAGGATGAGATCTAATATGTTCGAACTTGACGAGGTGACCCTGGTAGGTTGAGTTATTAACTGAGAGGAATTAAAATCTGTGCACAAATTTATGAACTCTGATGTTTCACCGGAATGGTCAACTGGAACGCGACACAAACCAGACCATAATATTTTTGGAAAGTTAAAATCACCTAATAAAAAAACTGGCGAGTGCGGAAATCTTACAACAAGGCTGTTTAAAACGTCATGTCGATATTTAGGAAGTTCCCGAGTGCTACACGGCCAGGCAAACCACTTGAAACTCCATTCAGTCATCTTTGTTTATTCATTCAGATCGGCGACAAGGGTGATCTGTGTGATTCACCAATGACAATACAGAAAGAAATAAAGGAATAACAAGGAAAATGAATAAATAAATAAATATATAAACCAATAAACAAAACAAACGAACAAATACAATAAATAATTTATCAAATAAATGAATGACTAAATAAACAAGTACTCGCTTTAGCCCGGAGGTGATCAATTAATTTCTCGAATCCTGTTGTCGGTATTTCGAAAACTGTTTAAATCGCCTTAGCTTCTTGCAGTAACTGCCATCAGTAGACTGCACTTACCACTTCATAGGACTAAAAAGTTAATTAGTACATTTTATTTCATTGGGAAACTTACCGGTACGCTCATTCACTCATCTGAGGTCCTTCGAGCTTTATAAATATACTTTTCAGAAGACGGTAGCCGTCTGACTCTCACACTTGTATTTTTTTTTATATTACATATGTTGCACTTAATAGCAAGCACCTTCTACTCTATCTGTCGTTTAAAAATGGCCCCAGCGCTTGGTACACTCCAAGGGCCCCAAACCCGTCAAACACAAAGTTTGAGCCGAAAGTTCATGGAGCGCGCAGATTGGACGTCGGCGAAAAAAGCGCGAAGTCATCGTCGTGATGGCCAATCGGTGCGCTCCGTCAACTTCGGCCCCAACTTTGTGTGTGACGCAGTGCACGTACAAAGTTGATTACTTTGATTACTTTTTTGAGGCTGTAATTGCAATTGTAATCGGTTACTTTTTACAGTGAAGCAATTGCAATTTTCTTCTTTCTTTATTAAATGACGAAAAAAAGAAATTGGAGATGTTGGCTGCCATGAAGGCATGGCCGGCTACTCCATGTTCAGTTACTCGTCAACAAAAAAAGTAAAAAAATTAGAACATCTTACATGACCCCGTATACACTCTCCCCCTTCTCCTCTCCCCCCCCCCAAGTGTTTTCCCGCAAACAAAAAACAGTCAAATATTTGGTTACATTGAGTCCACTTGAAATGTCACACGATCAGTCAAACAAGTTCGGTCTTTTACATGTCACATTCCTTATCACACCACAATTTTCACCGAGCATGTAAAGTTATTCACTATCATTCACTTCAACAGATATACATATATATTGCATTATATAATACATCCCATTTTAGTAATTATTTACAATATCAGTCTCTTCCAGGAATTGTCTGATTGCCGAAAATGCTTGCTTCTCTGATCTATGGTTAGGCCACGGGCCTAGTACCTTGTTGAGAGAAAATGGTCGGTTGTCAATAATGTCCAGTCGTACTTTCAGTCGTGATCGATTCCGGTCGAACCGAGGGCAATCAATGAATAGATGTTCTATTGTTTCTGTCGCGTGCCCACAATCGCAGCTAGGGTCATTTACTCGGTTTATTTTATACAAAAATTCATTCGTGTATGCTACTCCCAAACGTAAGCGGTGTATTAACGTTTCGATCTTTCTTGGAAGGTCATTTTGAACTGGAAAAAGGATATTTGGGTCTACTTGATATAATATAGAGTTTCTACCTCGATCATTAAACCATATATCCCATGATATTTCTTTGGAGTGATTCTCTATCATAGATTTTATGTCGGTACTTGCATACGGTATCAATTGCACCCTGTCACAAGTGTGTGCGTTAGTAGCAAGCTTGTCCGCCTCCATATTTCCTTGGATGCCGCTATGGCCTGGAATCCATTGTAACCTTATTGCTTGTCCAGAATTTAGGCAATCATTGATAGCTTCTATAATTCTATGAACGAGCGATGAGTTTGGGCTTTGAGGGCTCATTGCATTGATAGCTTTAAGTGCTGCCTGAGAATCTGTACATATGAGCCATTTGTTTGAACCGCTTGTCTCTCTTATATGCTCTACTGAAGAGAGGATAGCGTGTAGCTCTGCCGTTGTTGATGATGTTCTGTGGGAGAGTCGGTATGAGTTTTGGACTTGAAGTGTTGGTATGATATATGCCGCTGTTGATCCGTTTTCCTTTGTGGATCCATCGGTGTATACATGTATATGATCAGGATATGCTTCCTCTATATATGTAAGGGTAGTTTGAGCAATAACCAATGCGTTCGTTGTTGCTTTTGATTTGAAATCTGGTAGATCTATTTTGATTTCTGGAGTCTGGTATATCCAGGGTGGTTTGTTAGGTTGTTGCACCCACACCGCGTAGTCGGGTAGATGAAAAGTTGATGTTGCAAGCGCATAGCTAGTGCAAGATTCGCTTCGAGTCAATAATGCGTCAGCAAGTGGGTGGTTGCAGTGCTGCGTCGATACTCGTAGGAAATTACGCAGTAGTTCCTGTTCGCGTAATGATGATACTGGTAATTGCTTGGCCTCCGCTAATACAAGGGTTCCCGACGTCGGACGCGGTACGCCGAGACAAACTCGCAAACTTCGAGCCAGCATGAAATGTAGTCTATTCTCTTGTGTAGCTGATAAACCAGATAGTGCTGGGATTGAGTAAGCAATTGCTTGTCGTACCAGAGCTGAGTGTAAAATTAACTGGGACTCCGTTGAGCCTCCCCAGTTTTGCCCAGCAAAATGACGAATGATGTTTATTGTTCTTTTTATTTTGTCGACCAACATGTCCACATGTTTGACCCATGTAATTTTAATCGGTTACTTTCCAGACTTGTACACGTTTCTGAAAAAAAGTAGCCGATCACAATTACAATTACAGTCTCAAAACGTAAATGCAAAATTACTCTAAAGTAATCGATTACTTCCCACGTTACGTTTCATACAACTTTCATTGTTACGGTGGCACAGTCGATACACATCTAGATAGGTTCCGCATTTATACATTTCTTGTTTTTTTGTCGCTCTGTTCAGTTTCAGCCGCAGTTGTACCAGTTTGGTGTCGGTCATCCGACAACGAATCATGGTGTCACGAACAGAGTCTATTCAAGTGGCACAGTTGACGGAGGGATATTATCTCAAGGGAACAAATATTACGGACGGAGACAGAATTTGACAAATCGACGGCAACGTGCCAAATGCGGGCTAAGAATAAAGATGTTCGGAAAGCGATACCTCCTAAACCAAGTCAAAAGCTCGTAGGAGCATGCTCATGAATTTGCATACAAACTGTTTCCTAGTTAAAAGCTAAAAACAGTCCAAAGACACGGACAAGAACCACATTTTTCTTAAACTGTTGACCGGTTTTGGACAGAACTGAGTGACTACAACAATTCTAACCCTCTCGCAAAAAAAAAAAAGAAAAAAAAGAAATTGAGAAAATATGTAATGGGTAATTTCGTAATCGATTACAACAAGAAAGTAATTGAAATACAAGGATTGTTACTCGTTAAAGGAGTAATTGAAGCGTTACAAAATTAAAGCAAAATGTAATCTATTACAAGTAATTCATTACTTATAACGCGTTACGTACAAGTCTGCTTTTTTTAAGTAACGTACAAGTCTGGTGATAATGAAGGTAAAAAGATGCTGTTAACAGTCCCAATGGCGCAGTCACTTTACTATTTTAGTATGCGCGTTAGTGTTTATATGTGTTATGACTTAAAACAAAAATTTGGGTACGTGTTATATGACTTATGATGAAACTTAAAATATGATTCTGCAGTGCTCTACTTTTTGCTTTCGGATTCTTTTTTTATGCCACGCCTTGGAAAGCATATACGATGCACAGATAGTAAGCGGGTTTACGTGAACCAAGTCATGAATATGCAAATCGAGACCCAGTGCTTCATGCACTACCTTTAGTACTGAACGTTTTTTATTTATTTTTATTATGCTTCACTGCAACGTGTTTGACTGCCTTTGCATCAATCATAAAAACGCCATCGTGTATTTTCTTACTATAGTTCTAATGTTCAGCAGAATAAGTTTTTTTTTCGCGTAGTACAAACATAGCTGAAAATATTTAATAATTCATTCAGGGTTGCACGAGGCCATGATGCAACTCTATAACTACTGGTTCGGAAATCTCGCCGGAACCCGCCGGAATCTATGTTGGAGGCATTCGTCGCTGTTGTCATATGTTTTGTGCATGTGCTTTGGGACTTGTTCGCGCCGTAGTTCATCCGCTCACTCGAGGTTTAAAATGGTCAGTTGCGCCGTAACTAATTGTTCCAGCGATAAGAGTCGGCGACAAAATGGAGCTTAGCTTAGGTTAGGATAGGATAGGATAGGTTAGGTTAGGTTAGGTTACGTTAGGTTAGGTTAGGTTAGGTTAGGTTAGGTTAGGTTGGGTTGGGTTAGGTTAGGTTAGTTTAGTTTTTTTTTTCTTTTAGTTTCGGCAATTATTTTTGAACCAGGACAAGGCGACGCTCGAGCAATTGGTTCGCCGGCGTCATGAATGGCTCCGACGGATACGCCTGCACAATCTCGACAAAAAAGCGTTGTACTAACCAAGGGTTTGTGGACTGAACTTCGTGTCAGGTGAGGAACATCTTTGCGATTGATTAGGACAAGTAAAGCAGGCGAAATTACTTGTGCGGCAGCTCCAGTCTTCATCTGTTGTAGCCAGTCAAAAAGTTGGAGGACCGGCTACAGTGCTGACAAGATTTGCACAATATCCTCCAATGATTTCACGTATAGGTAGCGGCACTAATTTTCTTGTCAGTCACCGCAAATGATTAGCAGACGACGCACTTTTTGCCGTCCGACGGCACTCTTGCGAGGCGTTCAAGTGCCGAGCGACGGCACTCCACGCGCGCATTCAAGTGCCGTCCGAGGATGTTAAGCACAAGTCACGCTTATTCTGACCTGTGTTCCATCGGCTGCTCGCCTCCAATTTGTTTTAGCTTCAAACGCGAGCGAGGCAAACGCCAGGGCTCTACGGCACTACTGCTGCTGCAATAAGACGCCGAATGCCACCAACATGGCGCCAAGGCACTGATGGCAGACGACAATGTTGGTTTCGATTTCGAGGCTAACCGGAAGTGACGTCAGGTGCAAGAAGCCTATGGATATACACCAACTCCACTCTGGCTGTGTTCCAAAATTTACTTGGATCTTACTACAGGGTAAAGATTTTGTAGCTTGGCGTTCGGAAACCTACTCGCGTCCAGCGTTACTCTATCTGTGTTGTCACGTGACACGACCCGCCGAAGTAACTCTTATCCATTTGGGTAAGATTTGGAACGCACCCTATGTTACGTCACGCCGCGGTGGTGGCGCTTCAGGCGAATTTCCGATCAGCGATGTGGACTGAAGTCGAAATGCGGGCCGGTCATTGCTGCGTTGTTTTGGAAGAAACCACACTAAAACCTGCCTTATCGTCAAAACGCCGTGACTGGAGCTGCACCAAAAGAGCCAGGAAATGTGTCAAGATGATTTTCCCGTGTTTTCTGCTCGTCCGATTTGTCCGAGAACGTGGATAGGTGGTGTGAAATGTCAGAGCCGTCGGTCCACGGTTGTTTGTGCAGGAAGCACTTTGAGTTGAATTTATAAAGATTTGTGATCGTCACATTTTTTTTGTTCCAACATGAACGCGGAAAAACCGCGAGTTGTCCGGGCCACGTTCAGTGCGTCTTCAGGTTCAAACGACCGTCTGATCGTTCAAATTGTCGTCTGCTCTCCTGCTTGTTCAATTTGCATGTCGTCTGCTCGTTCAATCGACAACGGCCCGTAGACCACACTTTGACGCGCTAATTGCGATAAGAAGTAAGGCCGGGCTTCTAAAGATTTTAAATTTGAAAGTTGTTCGAGGTAAGTAGGCTCGCTTAAGTAGATCCAAGGAGATCTTGATAATTGATAGCTGTCATCACCGACTCGTTATGCCCGATTCACATGGTCCGATTCTACTTGCGATGTTCATCGACGTCGAGCATCGCTGCTACCGTCCACATTATACGTTTGCAGCCTGAGTGACGTCGCGACTGAAAATAGCAAGCAGAATATCATCGTATGAATCAGGCTCCATTCTGCGGCGCCCACGAGGAATGAATCGCCGCATGACACATTATTCACTCTTTTTGGGGCGAAACCAGCGTTGTTAATTTCGTTGAGGCCACAAAAGTATGGATACTTGAAAAGAAAACACCGAGGACGGGGACGGAAACAGGACTTCTTTCCGTCCCCGTCCACGATGTTTAATTCTTTCAAGTATTCATGTCTATTCACCAACACGCTCGTTTTCATTTATTAATTATTACCACAAAAGTTGTCAGATATTGCTGAAAAGACGTAAAATCAACAATTTCAACACGAAAAAGAGCACGGGAACTCACACCGATACCGACTACATCGCATTCAAATGATTTGTTAATGCAGCGCGGACGCTGCGCTTCTTGCCCACACCTCATCGCGCATGCGCGGCGCCTGAGGAGACGTCCGCTAGGGGCGCTCCGTGTGCTTGTAAACATGAGGTGGTGTATAGACGTTTTGCACGCGCGCCAGATTACAGTCGCCATTGCTGACCTTTTCTCTTGTGTTACCGAGATACCAAGCCACTGGAAGCGGACTTTGACGAGCCTCCACAAAGGCCAATGCTGGGAGAGGACAAGGTCGAATCTAAAATGGCAATAACCGGTCCTGCTCTGATAATGATGGAGCGAAGTGATCAAAATAAGAGGAAACAAAAACTGAAGGTCGGTTATTACGGCGCCCATGTACAGCTGCTGCAAAGTCGTCTCTGCGGTCAGAAACGAATCATAAGCCGCTCTTATATACCCCCTGAACATCTTTTTATACAGTATAATATGCGAAGGTCTTTATATATTATTCATATTAAAATTACATATTTCGTTCTTACTTTCAGTTTTAGCATCCCAATTATATAAACACACACACACACACGCGCACATACATACATACACACACATACATCACATTCATCTTGAACTCCGCACCAAGTTGGTGCCTGAGTTCGCGTAGGAGATGTTCTAAAGCTGCACGCATAATCTGTAAAAAAAGAATGCATATGTTTGAGTCATTATAATCTTTATTTCATGTATTTCTGCTATATTATGTTAGTTTCGACTGCGTGAGGGACTTTTGAGATACTTCCGTGTAGTTGAGGCTACTGCCTTTGGACATCTGTTTTCTATGCAAACATGGCTATTCCGACTAAACATGGCCCTGACGTTTACTGGCGTCGAGCTAAACCGACAGAAATTATCGTAACACAAGAGATGTACAAATGGTCGCGGAAACAAAGTGAGTTTCCGGGCGTAACGAAGCAGACGACGCAATCAAACGCTTCGCTAGAAGCATACGAAGCAAGCAGACGACGGTGCGCGTACGGGAGCATGAATAGCAGACGTGTTATTTTCGAGCACTAATATGTACCCAGGCAATTGCACATCCTTCGGGCGGAAAACAGATGACAAAACGAAACAATAGCCATACAACAGAACATACCGTAATCATAAGAAAAAAGAAAGATGATAACGATCAAACACAAGCAAGAACTCGAGGAAGAAAAAGGCACAATCTGCATCGTCGTCTTCATCGCGATGTCCGCTTAGCAGACGGGCATCTGTTCATGCAAAAAGACGTGGACTAGTGCGCCTGGATTTCAGAGTGTTTGCAAAATACTCACGTGGTTTGCGGGCCGCGTTTGCAGTACGAGCTGCGAGGAGGTGACGAAAGCGTTGGTCGTTTGGAAGCGTCTCGGCCGTTCCCTCCTGCTTTCCTCGTCGCCGCGCGAGAACGCAGCGCATGCGCACCGCAGACCAACCTGCGCAAACGGCGCCCCGTCAGCATTGAGTTGCTTCGCCACCTCCATCTGGGTCTCTGGCATGGACAAGCTGCAGTTGGAACAGGAAAGAAAATGGCAGACGCAAAGAAGACGGTTGTGCGGTTCGGTGAGTACGCGACCGAATATGTAAATAAGCGCGTCTCTAAGTGAATGCGGCCAAGAACAAATACGACCTAATTGAGCAAACAATACATCTTCCTAGTTTTTTGTGCTTTCTTTTTCTGTTTTTGCGCGCGTTCCCGCTGATCGTAATGAGGTTGGATGAAGACGTATGCAGACCCACCAAAGAATGGATTTCTCAGGAACAAAGAAAAAAGAACTTACCTAAAAACCAAAACAAAAATAAAAAGTTAATACAAGGACATGCTTAAGTTAGCTTTATAATTCTTTTCTTTTTCTTTTGTGGAACAGAACGTTTGAATACATTCTCGTCGGTGATTTCTTAGTCAAGCAACCTGGTTGTTTTTATGCGGCCATTCCATATGTCCGGTGCATAAGGTCGCGTTTATAAGGACACGTGGAAGAATCTGACTTCATTAACAACAGATGAAAGGCAAAAAAGAAAAAAGAAGAGTTCACCTTGTTTGAGCTACAATGGGCACTCATTACTGCCCTGACATGATGTATGCAGTTCTTTTTTTCTTTTTACGTGTTTGACATCTTGGAAGCATTTTTTAGCCTCACGATTGAACTTAACATCACGTGATTTTGCTAAGGGAAAGAAAAGGGAAGGGGCGGAGATTGGGGACGGCATCAGTGGATTGCTTCCGGAAAGAGCTTGAGACCTGATAGCCTGTACCCGTCGCTGCCTCAGCTTACATTTTCTTCAAAGAGCCTTTTAGCACTCGCTATTTATAGCATGTTTTTATTTGCTACGCTTCAACAAAAAGGGATTTGGGCGTTACGTTGACGCCAGGACTGTCTTCCAATGTCAGTCAACAGACACGGGCTGAGTCTGAGACGTGGGAGTCTTCTGGACGCCTTGTGACCGAGTTTTGCTCAAACCGGCTTGGCACCACGGCTTCATCTATCGCCAGAGCTCACCGTCTGGGCGGTTTCTCGTCCGCTAATAAGCGACCAACCATTGCCAAATTTTACAATGACAAAGATGAGGAATTGCTGTTAGGTCAAGGCACCGAACTGTACAGAACTCACACCACTTAGCATATCACGTGACTACTCTGAGGCCGTCCGCGACGAACGCGGTGCACTATTGCAGTTTTCAAAACAATAAAGAAAGATGGTGACCGTGTTCGCGTTGCTCTTCACAAACTTTTTGTGAACAATGACCTTTACATATGAGACACTGATAACAATGCCGACTGTGCTTGTTCCTTGGCCTACCAATGCTGCAGATCCGTGTTCCTCGGCCTACTACAGCATGATACACGCCCCCCGCCCGTCGGACTCCAAGTATCTTCCTTGCCGTCGCGATTCGAAGCGTTTTTCCCTCCTAGTGTTTGTTTTTTGTACACCAATATAAGAAGCATCCTCCCCAAAAGTGTCGCCCTTTCTTCACTCGTCGATTCATGCTCAGCATCACTGATTGCGCTGACTGAAACGTGGCTCAACGACAACGTTCACGATAACAACATTTTGGTCAGTGGGTCCGTTTACAACTTTTTTCCCTGTGATCGACAGAATCGGAGAGGTGGGGGTGTCCTCACTGCGTTGGGGAAGGTGTTCCTGCGGTGTTCATCTACATTAAGTCTTTCCTAGAATGCGTATTTGCCTCTTTGAAGTGTTGTCCCGCTAACTGAATTGTTGGTGTTTTCTACCGGCCTATTGATATGAAAGAGGCCTTCTGCGAATTCCATCGGATTTTGAGTAAAGTTTAAATTAGATTCCCTAACAGTGTGTTAATTATTGTTAGAGATTTCAATTCTGTCACAAACTGGTCGACGCTATCTGTTGCGGCTACCGAAACAAAGGCCCATGCTTGCCTCCAGTCTTGTCTAAATTTTCATTATTTCAACTCATTACACTTCTCACGCGGCGTCTAACACTTCTGCAAATGTTCTTGATTTGATCCTAACCAAAGATCCCGACATCTGTTCCGACAAGGTTCACCGAGACGGGCTTTCTGATCATGATGTTATTAGCCGTCGCATTGTTCGTTTGCCTAACAAAAGTACCACCGATAGGATCAGATGTGACAACAGAGCCAATTTCGATGGACTTAACTACGACCTATCTCTTTTCCCAGAACAGTTCCTGCATCAATTTATGTCGCGCAAGTGTCGAAGAAAACTGGGTCTTGTTTAAAAAATATATTTACTAATCTACATTGATAAGTTTATTCCTATAATATCAATAAAGTGCAGAAATCAGTGCGCCTTGGTTTAGTCAGCAGCTTCGACGACTATGCAACAACAAAGAAAGCGCTTGTTCAGACAAGACAGACAAGCAACAAGCTGTGCAGTTTCTTGGCTCAAGTACAAAAAGTGTGACACGATGATTCCCAGTCGCTTCTTAAATCCACCCGCCGTCATTTTTCGCCATGACAATGCCGTCTTCTACTACTTAAATAACCCTCAGCGATTTTGGCGTGTAGTTAATCCAAGTTGTCATCCTGAAGTGTCTCTCATCGATAACAACGGCGTTTCAGTTCCACAGTCAGAGTGTGCTCAGCTCTTTAAAGAACCTCTGACACGCCAGAAAAAAATTTTTGTTTCGATGCTAGGCGTTGAAATGGCATATCAGGACATTACAAAAAAATTGTTTCACTATAGAGTTGCGTAGTTTTTTTTATAAAAAATAGAAATACGAGGCCCAATTCAAAGTTCCCGCCGTGCACTGTGACGTAACAGTGTACCGCAAGGTGTCGGGGCGGTCAGAAGGGAGGCATCGCCGGAAGTCACGTGAGTTGTGTCCCTCCTCGTGCTTACCGCGAGCGCGTGTAATATTTTTTTAAATATTTTTGTTATTCTCCGCACCTCCACGAGCGATCCAAGCAGACAAGGTTTCTTTTATTTGATTTTCATCGCTTAATGTTGCTATAAAGGTAGAAGAAGAGGAGTCAGTGAATTGACGTGATCAACTACAATGCCTAGAAGGTGCTGTGTGAGGGACTGTCCCGGTATTTCAGCAACTGAAGAAGAGATCACACTGCATGCATTTCCGAGAGACATACATCGGCCGCATGTGCACCTAGTAAACAAGTTCTACTCATGTTCTAGACAAAATACGTACTTTGTGCTCGACGTTTACTTGTACTTGGTACACAAACCAGTTCGTATTCTTTAGACGGCAGGCATCTTTAGCCTGGAGAGCATCCGATGATTCAACGACCTCGGTGTCTGAACCTTCAGCAATGCGATCGGGCGTGTCGTATGCTAGCAATCCTAATTTCTGCGAGCGTTCTAAATTTTTTTTTCAAAACTTGATAGCTTGTTTTGCGCCCAGTATAGCCCTGTATCATCGGACTGACGGCATGCACTTGTACACTGGCTTGTACTCGCAACGCTTTCATCATTGACCTCCATCACGTCGATCCACTGACTCTTCGTCCTCAAATTTTACAGCACGCAAACTAACCAACGGTGCAGCGATAAAGAGCTAGTGGAACTGAAACTTCGTTTTCTACAATCGCTCGTACAAAGAGCAGAATAAAAAAAAAAAATCTTAGGCGCGGTCGCGGAGAGCACGAGGAGTGAAACTCACGTGACTTCCGGTGAACCCACTTTTAGTGACGTAGGTCGATGCCTCCTTCTGACCGCCCCGACACCTTGCGGTACACTGTTACGTCACAGTGCACGGCGGGAACTTTGAATATCCATTTGCTATATTACCCAAGCATAAAGGAGAATGCAGGGATTGGTGTTCCACGCGCCACACGCGCACGCCTTCCCCGTATAAAAGATTCGAAGTAAATAACCAAAATGAAGCGTTGGACGAACGCGCGTGCACGATCCTAATTTGTTTAAGGTTTTTGCTTCAGAAAATTTACTACTGCTGAGGCCAGTACGTGCGGCGCGTGGAACACCAATCCCCTACGCATTCTCACTTGATGCTTGGGTAGTATGCAAATAGGTCTATTGGGCCTCGTATTTCTATTTTTTTTATAAAAAAAAAAACTACGCAACTCCATAGTGAAATTTTTTTTGTAATGTCCTGATATGCCATTTCAACGCCTAGCACAAAATTTTTTTTTTTTTTGGCGTGTCAGAGGTTTTTAATGAATCATTTTCATTGTTGTTTACTTGTGAGGACACAACTCATCTCCCACCTTAAACAGGCTTAATGATAGCGTCTATGTCCAAAATAGTCATTGAAGAGGCCGGCATTTTGTCTCTACTAAATAAACTTAAATTATCATCTGCCTTTGATCACACCGGTATAAATAACAAGTCAAATTTGGTGATCGATCCTCCCCACTGAACTATCGACCTATCTCACTATTAACCAGCACTATTTGTAAACTTCTGGAGCACATCATACATTCTCAAGTCATATGCGCTATTTAGAGGACCTTAACATGCTCGATGAGCCAAGTATAAGCACGGTTTTCGCAGGGGTTACTCATGTGACACCCAACTTGCCGTAGCTTCGTTCACGACTTACATACATCTCTTTAGATCCTGGTTTACGCAAGTTGATGCGATTTTTTTTTTACTTCGAAAGCTTTTGACCGCGTTTCCCATCACAGGCTTTTACTAAAACTGGCACAGCTTAACATTCATTCTAATGTTCTCTCATGGATTAAAGACTTTCTCTCAAGTAGACTTCAGTTCTCTTCCCTTAACAACTCCAACTCCTATTTTGCCCAAGCGACATCTGGAGTTCCCCAGGGTAGCGCGCTGGGTCCATTACTTTTTCTCATATACATTAATGACCTTCCCACTTGCGTTTCATCTTATGTCCGCCTTTTTGCTGACGATTGTTATCTACCGTGACATCTCCAACACCGATCGCCAAGCTCTCCAATCAGACCTGGACCAGTTGACCACGTGGTGTTCTTCGTGGCTAATGACCCTCAACCACAACAAAACAAAACATATGTCGTTTACCAAATGCTCCTCTCAGACTCCAACTTCTTACCTTCGGAATAACTATACTGTCGAACTCACTTCTACCTATAAGTACCTGGGTGTCCAATTTCAGTCTGATTTGTCCTGGCACCCACATTGATCTTACCCTTGCTTCCGCTAACCGTTCCCCTGGGATTCATTAAGCACAATCCTAAACAAGCACCCGCTCACTAACGAAAACTTGCTTATATCACTCTAATCCGCCCCAAAATTGAATATGCTTCTGCCATATGGGATCCTGAGCAAGCCTACATTATAAGTATTATCGAGACCCTGAAAAACCATGCTGCGCGTTTCATTTGCTCTGACTACTCTCCATTTTCCAGTGTCACCGCATTAAAATAGGAGTCGGACAATTAATCTGTATAATTCTTGAGATTATAAGTTTTTTATTTTCTATTAAAAAAAAGCCGTTTACAACTCCCTGTAACGCCGAATTAGAGCGCAGCTCTTGAGGAGGAGGGGGAGGCACCGGGGGGGGGGTCACGTGACCTCGGGAGGGGGGCGGTCACGTGGCCTGGGGGTCACGTGACCTCGAGGGGGGGGATTTTCGCTGCTAGATCTAGGCGGGAAAATTTCCCGCTAGATTTAGCGGGAAAATTTTCCCGCTAGATTTAGCGGGAAAATTTCCCGCTAGATTTGGCAGGGAAAATTTTCCGCTAGATTTAGCAGGGAAAATTTTCCGCTAGATTTAGCAAGGAAAATTTTCCGCTAAATTTAGCAGGAAGATTTACCCATCATGCACCGCGCAGTTACGCCGACAGCGACGGCGACGGCAACGCCGCCTGCTCAAGCCGGAAACAGGCGCGCCTAAGAGCTGCGCTCTAAAATCAAACTGAGTTGCATGACCTTTCACGCCGCCCTAAACATGCCTGTCTATAATTATAATGCAATTAAATGCAAAGGTGCAAGCGAGTTGGACAAGAATGACGAAATATTCGTCATGCCCGTCTGTCATTACTTCACAATCTGTATCCGGCATCTGTATCACCATGCATCGCTACACGACGATTTTCTTAAAAAAACACTCATCCATTATCTCTTCCACGCCGCGATCGTTCATTCAAAGCAGCGCGCACCTATCATGCCACCTCATCTAGCTACGCAGCCGATCATTCCTACGCACGGGCCATAATCGACTGGAACAACGTACCGGCTCACACTGCAACTGAACTAGATATGTCGTACTACTCAAGAGCTCGTGCGTAGATTTAACTGATACTTAGCGTTCTTCTTTATTCCTGGTTCTCATATGGTCTTTCTGTGGTTTTATGTGTTTTATGTGTGTACTATGATATATTTGCTTGCCCCCCCCCCCCCCCAAACCTATGTAATAACCCTCCTACAGAGGGGCCTTTACGGGTATTTTGAATAAAATAAATAAATAAATAAATGAATGTCTATTCACACAAAAAGCTATTCGTGTCTCATGATATATTCGATTCTTATCAGAATCTCCTTGCGGAAGTTAACCGCTATTGTGACAATAACAGACCACGTTAAGATAGGTGCGCCATTACTCATGACTGTAAGGTTACGTGTTATCGCAGTTTATTTTTCGTGTAATTCAGAGTACGTTTGTCTCCGGGTGTCTTTTTTTAGCCGTAAATTTGGTGTTTATCTAGTTTTCTTTATTCAGAGTTTATTTTATTGTTCCCAATTTTTGAAATATTCAAGATAAAAAATTTCCGTACAAAAACGTGCCCCAAACTCATAAAAGCTCAACGGTATTAAGCGTTGGCGCCCTTGCCATTGGCAGCAATAACCGTCCCACGACAAATCGTGGAAACAAGTGCTGCTTCAATAAACGTCGGCACTTTGAAACAGCCAAACTAATGCACGTAGTCGTTCGAAAGCATAAAGCATAAACCGCATGTAAGCGATTTGACGAGCGACGAGACAAGCGCGACTGCGACGAGAACCGCGCTGTCGCTCGGTCAGTCGCGCGACGAGGCAAACCGCTTGAAAGCGACCGGAACAAGCATCCACTTTTCAGTGCCGCTGGTGCGCGTGACTCGTGAACTACATCTGGCTTCATGCAAAAAAGAACGTTAAATAAGGGCACTATTTTGTACGTTTTTGACGTTTAGGCAGCGAAGAGCTAATAAAAGCATAATTGGAAGTTTTTGTATTCTAATTGTGGGAAGACGTTCGTCATCGCAGCCGGTGATTAAACGAAGCTTCAACGTTCTCTACAAGACACGACCGAGAACAGCCGCGCGTTTCCTGCTATTTATTGGCTAATCGCTTTAGTCACTTTCGGGTGGTGACCGACGTTTTCGAGAAATCCAGAACCGAGCGATGCGACGAGCGACAGTGAGAAATCTCCGTCGCTCGTCGCTGACACCCGTCGCTTGTCGGCGTCGCTCGTCTCGTAGCTCATTAAATCGCTAACATGCCATTCAGTCCAAAAACCTCTAGCTGCCCTCCCCTCTTATAAAATCTACAGTTTCATATCTTTCACTTATAAAAATAGCCCCTTCTCTATCCGAAGCGCAAATAGTATGGTCCAACCTGGAAACCTGAACAGTGGCTTTGGTCCTGGCCCAGAAGTCCATTGACCCATTCTCCTGAGAAACCTTGACGTAAAAAAATAAAATAAAAACTCCCTTTTATTAAAAAAAAGAACAGCGAAGTTGTTTCGTTTCATGTCCACTGATCATGGGCTATGGCGAAATTTATTCGTAAAATACCATCTTTTCTTGCTTTTCATTACTTCGTGACGTCGATATTCGAAGTTTTTCAGATAAATCACAGTTAACCCTAGTCATAAAGTAGAATGTAGTATGTCCTTAATAATAATAATAATAATAATTGTAATAATAATAATGAAGAGTCAAGAATCGGTCTCATTCGGTGCCCAGGAACCTTCTTGCGATGGCAAGGCACTCAGAGAGTACAGTAAACATTAATTAACACAGGGTATTTCACGAAAGGTGGAGAAATTCAATATTGCGAAAATTATACGCATCGCACCAAAAGGTGGCTTGTATCGTTTTGTCCTAGATTAGGCCTATTAAGGAAATCATTAAAGTTCGGGATACAGATTGTTAATTATTTTCACGTATTTTTTTTAATACTGAGTTTAAAGGCCGACGACCAGACTCGAGATTCTGCAAGGCAGAAGATCCTCCCTCACCATGGGAGAGGAGGAAACAGGCAACGGTGGACAGGGTAGAAGGGGGGAGGAGGAGGAAGCGGGGGAAAAGTGGAAAGCGCGAACTGGTCGTCGGTTTTAAGCATGGTTTCATTTGAAACTTGCTAAGCATCACCGAAAAATACTGAATAAAGATGGAGTGCGAAGAAGACACGCTGTGCATTTACAACTTTCTGAAAAACCGCACAATTTCGACGGGTTTTGGCCCCGGTTTGTAATTGAGCGCTTCTCCGCACCGACGGCAATCGCGCCCCGTGGAGAAAGAGTGTAACCTGCCTCTGCTGCGTTGCGCGAGGACAGCGAAGCAGAGTGTTGGTTGCACTATTTCTCCACGGGGCGCGGTACCGTCATGCCGAAGCGCTCCGATTGCAAACCGAACTTAAAAACCCGTCGAAGTTGTGCTGTTTTTAAGAAAGCTGTAAAATGCACGCGGTGCCTTCTATCGCTCTCCAATATTTTATTTAGTGTTTTTCGATGATGCTCAGCAAGTTTCCAAATAAAACCATGCCCTAAACTCAGTATTAAAAAAACATATTACGCGAAGATAATTAACACGTTAATTATCCCGAATTTTGATATATTCTTTTTCCTAAATAGGCCCCTGGTCTATGGACCAAAGCGACACAAGCCTTTTTTTGGGTGCAATGCGTCATTTTCGTAATATTGAATATGTCCACCTTTCGTGAAACCCGCCGGTGTATATGTATGTAACGTAAATCAAAATTGTTGAGCAAGAGCATACACATACGATATCGCCACATAATTATATTAAAATTATAATAAAAAACGTAAAACAATTAAAGAATCCCGCAAAATGGACGCGCACACTTCAACACAGATAGGATTTGCACATAAAAGATATCGCTAATGCAGACGTACTGTAGCAACCCTGCAACAATAAATATTTTAAAAAGAAAGGTCAACCATAGCCTCCTCTATACTCACACAGCCTGGCAGTCCGACGACGGAGCCTACAGAGCGCCCGACGCAGATTTGGAGCGCGAGGATCTTGCAGCACAGAGCATTTCCTCGGGGAACCTGGTAGTGAGCGCACAGCATTTGCAGCGGCGAGGACGCGCGAGGAACGGCGAGGAGCACGAGCGGACATTCCATCGCTCGGTAGAAGTATGTTTCGGGCGTCCGCCGCAGCGGGGCGCCCAGCATGACTCTGACTCTGATCCGCTGTCTGCCGCTCTACCTTCCCACTTTCGGCGGCAGCGTCTCATGGCGATCTGACAGGCTTTGTCAGTGAGCAGAGGAGGCTGAGCCAACGGAAAGAACAATTTCAATCTGATGGACAGCATAGCAGTGTTACGTGTGAGGAGTCAAATACGGTGTAGATAGGGATTGGATGAAAGGCACACATTTGCACCCATCAAAAACACCTTCACTAAGTCCCCAGCATGACCGTTGCTATGCCCTACACATGCGAGACACTGGATCATGAGTACGCGAACAGGGAGCACTAAACGGCGTTGGAAGACGCGGGTATCCACGCGTGGGACTCCGAGTGATATTCGAGTCACCAAATGGGGACAGTAAAAACATCATCCGTGAAGAATTTTAATATAACAAATTGGCTTTCTCACGTGCTGTTGATATAGGCTACATAAATTCAAGTTACACACGACAGATTCTATTGCGCGAAGGATGCGGATTATCGGAACAGTAGCGATTTAGGTAGCAGATTGATAGGAATTTGTTCTGCACGCGCTACAGGTTTACATGATGACCCGAGACTGGGGGAAATGACCGGAAATGTGAAGACACACAAAACACACATGTTCCTCTGGTTTGATCCCCGCCTCCTCCCGTTCTGATCTAGATTTCTAGATGTACGCCGTACTGAAGTGTCTTCTCGTAAAATCAACACTGGCTGCTGCTCACGAAGGGCTAACATGTTTACTGCACAAGCAACATTACTTAACTACATGGAGATAGGCGAGTGGTTCGGTGCGGTGACTCTCACTATAAAACGGCTATTGACCCTTTTCGAAATTTCGAAACGATGCCTATCAGATTATGTGCGGCCGCTATTAGTTAGAGTACATCCACTGTGAGCACGCATTCCACAGCGAGTACTGCCGCGTCAGTGCTCGGAGCGAACTCGGAACCAATCACCGGGCCTCACGCCAGAACCCACGAGACCAACTGATGGCGGCTGCGCATAATCTACGCATCATTTCACAATTTCGGAAAAGCGTCCGTTGCTATACTGACAGTTTAAGGAACGCGGGGAGTCTCGAGTCCGGGGCGTCTCATTATCGTCCCGTCAGCCAATGAGGTTCGCTACACCGGCCGAAAAGAACGTCCAACAACCAATCAGGAAAGAAGAAGCACGATCGTAATAATAGGCCACGCCTCGCGTTTCTTGAACTGTCAATCAATGACTATTTACGGGCAGACACTCGAAGGAGAGGAGAAGACGAAAGGGCGCGGGGACGTCAGTACGTCTAACTCTGGTTGGAATGGTTAGGGGCATGGCCTCCTGTGTACGGGAAAGCCTGGCAGATCGCCGCGAGAAGCGCCGACGAAATGGAA